>JAKOGI010001454.1:0-232594 GCA_029747015.1 Carnegiea gigantea
AATATATATATATATATATATCTATATATATATATATTTCTTTATTTATTTTTTTTGTGTGTGTGTATATATATGTATATTTATCCGGGAGGGTTCAAATGAACAACTCCCTTTGGGTAAGCATCTTTCTTTAGGTAAGCACCTTAAATCCTCGTCATTCATTCTTCATCCAAGGGCTTGAATTAGAAGGCACTTTTTTGGCATTTTAAAAAAAATAAATATGAGATGGAGGGTGTAGGGGTTCATGTTTCCTAATTAGATTTGCAATTCTCCATTTCTTTCCTCACTCTGCCTCTATCTCTCTAGAGTCTCTCTCCTCACGTCTCCCTCATCTCTGCTCTCACCATCGTCACTCTCTGTCTCCTTCTTCTACGGGAAAGGCGCCGCCATTGTGTCATTGTTGCCGCCCCCAGACACCATGCATTCTCGGCCTATATATATGTACATGTAAGTGTATATTTATACATTTATATATGCATATATATATATATATATATATATATATTATATATAGAATATATACTATATATATATACATATATATATATATTTAATATATATATATATATATATAATGTTGTTTGTGTGTGTGTCTATATATATATAATGTATATGCATATTATTATATATATATATATATATGTATCTATATATATATATAGTGTATATCTATATAATATATATATATATATATATATATGTATATATAATATAACAGTATATCTATATATATTATATATAATATATTATATATATATATATATATATACACACACACATATATATATATATGTATATATATTATTATAAATTATATGTATGTTTGTGTGTGTTGTAGGTATATATATATGCCATATACATATACACATATATATATATGTATATGTGTGTGTGTGTGTGTGTGTTGTATACACACATATATCTATATATATATGGGTGTATATATAACATATATAGTATGTATGTATGTTATATATATATATATATATATATATATATATATATATGTATGTATGTATGTATGTATGTATGTATATATATATATATCTGTATATATTTGAAGTCGATGATGATTCATTCATTGCTACTGGCTTCCTTTTGGGTTACATATCCATGATCTGCTACGTAGTAAACCTATGTACGATGCGCTTGTGTATTTTACTATTGTGTTAATACAATGTGTGTATTTAGGGTTTGCATTTGCAACAAACAGGACTTGTGGTATCATCTATTCCTTCATTCTCTAGATGATGCTCTCAGGCTTCAGGGTGGTCCCTTGAAACACTATGCTATTCCTTGCCCACCATATGTTATAAATTGTAGCATTGAGGATCGCAAAAGTGATCTGTTTCCATTGTTTGGGTCTTCTTATAGTAATTATATGTTTTGTCCATTCTTGCCATGTGTGCTGGAGCCTCAAATTGAGCCACCTCGATACAACATGCCACACTTCTCTTACAAATATGCAGTTATAGAATAAGTGATCATGTGTTTCTTCTTCTTCCTTACATAGCTAGCATGTACCATTAATGTTAGTGTATTTTGCAAGTTTGTTCCTAACTGGCAGTTGTTGCATCATCAAAATCCATGTTGTAAAAGAGTGTCTTGGTATGCTAACTCTTGACCATACTAGTTTACCCCAGTTTGGTCTCGAGTTGGCATTGATACACCATGCATCCCCGGATTTGACTATGTATGCCCCATCATCAGAGAGTGCCCAATGCCACCTCTGGTCTGCCTTACTCCCCCATTTGAAGCTTTCTTTAATTTTGTATAATTTCCTCCAGTACCAGCATACATCCTGCCTGGGTTCATAGTCCCACCAGTTCCTGAATCTTAGGTATCTTTCATAGACCCATTTGACCCACAAAAGGTCTTTTTTCTTGGCTATCGCCCACACCAGTTTAGCGATGCATGCCTGGTTCTAGGCTTCCAGCTGTTTCAGCCCTAAGCCTCCATTCTTCTTTGGTGAGCAGGTTATGTTCCAGTTAACAAAGGGTGTTTTTTTGTATACCCCATCTGCCCCCCATAAGAAGTTTCTATAAATAACAGTCAGCTCCTTTATGACTTCTTGAGGGATGATAAAAATTAATGCCCAGAAGATGAATATCCCTATAAACATAGAATTGATCAATGCAATTCTACCAACATCGGATGTTGATTTTGTGGCCCATATGGTAACTCTCCTGGTTATTTTCTCCACTAACAACCTGCACTCTATTTTGCTCATTTTGTTTGCTATAATTGGGACACCTAGGTACCTGAATCGTAGAGCCCCCTCTGTGTAATGTCCTGTTCCATGGTGTTGCACCCTCCCATTTCTACTTGAGACTTGTCTTTATTGGCTACTAGCCTGATTTGCTGCACTGAACACAATAAGGTCATCTGTAAACATAAGATGCACTAGATTCAATTTCTTGCAATGTGGATGATACTTGAACCCAGGCATCTTGCTGGCTTTCATAAACAATCCAGACAAATACTCCATGGATAGAACAAAGAGAAGAGGGGACAAGGGGTCTCCCTGTCTTAGTCCTCTGCCTCCTTCAAAGTAGTCCCCTTCCCCCCCCCCCATTTATACTAAGGGTAAAGGTTGTTGTGGAGATGCACGCCATAATCCATGCGGTGAATTGGCTGGGAAAATGCATGTGTTCAAGTAATTCCTCGATGAACCCTTAGTGTACTAAGTCATAAGCCTTGTTCAGGTCTATTTTCATCATGCATCTAGAAGAGATATGTTGCCTAGAGTAACCTCTTGCTAGCTCTTGGCATAGTCATGCATTAAAAAGCAATTCCCTCCCTTTCACAAAAGCACCTTGAAGCACTTCCTTCAGTCTATCACATAGTAACTTAGAGATACCTTTGTAGAGCACATTGTGGTAAGATATTGGTCTAAATTCAGCAGTTGTTCAGGGAGATAGCACTTTAGGTATTACCACTAACCTAGTAGCATTGCATTGCATCAACATCTTTGCCTTATAGAAAAACTCTAGAGCTGCACCCACTACCAGTTGGCCTACTTCTGCCCAACAAGTTTTAAAGAAACTGCTGCTATATCCATCTGGCTCTGGTGACTTGACAGAGGGTATTGAAAAAATTACCTCCTTTACATCCTTAGCTGTAAAAGGTCTGATTAATTGCAATTGTTGTTCAACTGACAGTGTTGGCCCTTTATTAATTAACTCTGTATTAATGGGGTCCCTCCTAGTGCTTTGTTTTCCAAGGAGTTCCTTGTAGAATTTGGTCATAATGCTCTCTACCTTGTCAAACTCCTTAATCTCCTGACCATGCCCATCCTAAATGGTATAAACAAATGAGTTCAACTGTCTTTGTTTCATTTTTATAAAAAAAACATTTTTTTGCAATGGTCCCCTTAGTTCAGCCATTGGAATTTGCATTCTTGTTTGATCAAAGACAGGGAAGAACTGAGTACTTTTGTATACTACTTTCTTTGTTCTTTTTCCTGAGTTTAGAGAGCTGGATTTGTAGGATCATCCTGTAGTTTCTCTTGTACAATTTCCAATGCTCTTCTTGCAATCCTTTGCTGTTCATGTATTTATGCAAATCTGTCCTTATAAAGTTTGCCTAACGGACCTCTAAGGTTTCTCAGCAATGTATGGAGCTATTGCATCTTGCTTCCTTTGCTTATCTTCTTGCAATGCTCTTGTACAATCTGGTATAGGAGAGGATCTAATCCCCATATTTCACAATGTTTGAATCCTCCCTTTTTCTTTGGGCATGCGGGAAAAGAGTGTATTAGAGGATTATGGTCAGATAGGCCTGCTGGTTTGCAAGATATGTGCACATATTCACACTCCTGGGCCCATTGGCTATTGGCTGCTGCCCTATTAATTTTGGGCCACATAGTCTTATTAGTCCAGGTGAGAAAAGCCCCTATGGTTCTAACTTCTTGCAGTTCACAATCCCTAAGGCAAGAGGCAAAATCTGCTATTTTAGCATGTGTAATATCCATCCCTCCCATTCTGTCCTCTAGGTATAACATAGCATTGAAATCTCCTAGCACACACCATGCATCCTGCATACATGTGGCAAAGAACCTACGGTCCTCCCATGGCTGTTGTTTAAGGCTTTGCTGGTTGTGTCCATACACAAAAGTCATGTGAAACTATTTTTGAGTGTTTCTCTATACTACTTTGCAATGAATACTCTATTGGACTATGTGTAGAATTGTTACACCATAGGCTTGGGCTTTCCAAGCAACCCATACTCTTGCTTTGAGGTGGTAGTCTACATTAGTACTCCAGTTCCACCCCCCAAATATATTGTTGGCCACCTCATTCACATTCTCTTTTTTAGCCTTAGTTTCAAGGAGTGCTACCAACCCCACCCTCTGTGATTGCAGGAAGCATTTTACATCCTTCTACTTATTGGGGCTATTCAAGCCCCTGATGTTCCACACTATGATATTAGCCATGGGGGGTCATTCTTTACCCCTCTATGCTTCCTCTTCATCCCTTTCTCCACATGCTCTTTCAAAGAGGATTTGAAAACTATTAGGTGCTGTTAATGTTGATGGTGCCTCCTGCTGTTGCACCCCTCTAGTTTTAGTTCCTCTACGAACTGTGAACCCCTCCTCATCTATTTGGTCCCCTCTTTGATGTGTATCAGTAGTCTTGCTCTTAGGGCTGACTGGTTGTTGGACCACTCTCCATGCACTCTTGTACTTTATGACCTAACATACGACAGTGAGTGCACTTGACTGGCTTCCATTCAAATACCACTTTTTTTCTTATAACCATATCCCAGTCATTCACAAAGTCAATATGTTCAAGGAAAAGCCCATCAATTGGTACTTCCACCGGCAATCTTGCATACTTAATAGCAGTTTTCTCCTTGGTTGTTTTGTTGGTTTTCAAGGGAATGCCCACCATGCTGCCAATCTAGCTCAGACTCTCCAAACCCAAGTACTTTAGGTCAACTTCTGGGAACTGAACCCAGATGGTTATTGTCTGCAAGTTGCCAGTGTCAAGAGCTAGCCCTTCATTCCAAGCTTTGACTATGAATGGTTTATTGTCAAAGAAATAAACCCCTCATTGTAGCACAGTCAACTTGCCTTGTTCACTAGAGAATCGTACCATGAACACTCCTTTACGTGCCATAACCACTTTGTTAATGGCCAGATGTTTCCAGATTTGATGAACGAATCCATCAATAACATCTAGTGGGGGGGTTTTCCCCCAACACACCACAAATCACCGCATTAGACCAATATTCTACTTCTGGTGCTATATCAACCCCCTCAATTTTTGCCACCTTCTTGCCATTAATCAGTTCAGCAGGAATGAATTTAGGGGTTGTACTTTCGTCAGGGTCAACTAGGGATGCGTAGGAAGCTTTGGGTATTTCCTCCTCTTGGCGTCATGTTCGTCCTCGCTGCTCGTATTCTCAGTCACTGTTTCATTCCGATGCTACTGAATTCGCTCCAAATTTGAGCTTTGGCTACTTGCTATTGATCAGGTAATGTTGCTTGAGTCAGTAATAGGTCCAATTGGTGTCCCTGTATGCACAATTGATCTAGGTCTTCCTCTTTTCCCTCCCTTCGCCACGGTAGGGTGCTCCTAGGGAGGAAGAAGTTTTATATTTATATATATATATATATATATATATATATATATATATATATATATATATATATATATATATATAGTATATATATATATATATATATATATGTGTGTGTGTGTGTGTGTATATATATATGTATATTTATGTATCTATATATCTATATATTTATACATACATATACATATATATATATATATATATATATATATATCAATCCCCTTATAGAACATCTTGATAATCAATGCCTTTCTCCATGGTTCGCACAGCAGATGTTTTTAGGCCGCAGTAAGTAGAATTGTAGGGCATGTTGGATCCTCCTCTCGAAGGGGTTCATCATTTTCGGAGACGTTGCTATTCCCCTCCGCCTCCCAAACTGGATTTTCCCGGGTCTTAAAGTAGAGATTTGGGTTGTTTCTTTGCAGGGTGTCCCTATGTGATATCAGTCTTCCCATTCGCAGTAAGTCTGTGCCTAGAGGTGTAGAATTCGGAACATTAGGTGATGTTAAGGCCATGTCAGTCATGTCGACATCATCTTAACCTTCCACTTCCACAGTGCCTACTGTTGTTGATCTCTTCATCTTCTTTGTTGAGCGCGAGAGTTGATCCGCCTCTTCTTATATGTATCCTCGATCTTGTTCTCTCTCGCTCATCGCTCTATAAATTACCGATAATAATAGCAGCTAAATAACTTTTTTTGATAGATAAAATTACATATGCTTACACTCTTGGAAAAAATCGAACTTCAATTTTTGTTAAGAGAGTTAGATACTGTGCCACACCAATAGACTGTCTCAAAGCCATGGTGGTAATACGTAAATATTTGCTATTTTGCTTTTAGCTAGCTATATAGGTACTGACAATAGATAAACCTACCATGGTTTTCTTGCTCTCTTATTGTTGATTTAGAGAGTACACAACCACAAGAGGGGGGTGAATTGTGGCGTCCGATTTTCGCAAGTTGTTGGCAAACAGTCTTAGGCCCTATTCGCACAGGTTGTTTCTGAGATAAGTAGAAGCGAAAATCCAACAAAATTGAATGCGGAAATAATGGACATAGGATTTTTACGTGGAAAACACCTCTAGCCCAACTGAGGTTAAAAACCACAACCTACCTCCAGTAGGATTTAAACACCTCACTAAACGGGCTAATCACATTACAATAGTAACACACCTTGTTACAAATTGCAACCCACGTAACCGTCTTCCCTAAGACAGGTTACCCCACGTCCAAAATCCCCTTGATTTGGACTCACACTCAACTCACTTTTGTGAAAGAAGAGTATAAAGAAAAACACCCTATTACAATGCTTCTCAACTAGGCTAATATAGGGTACAATGAAATCTTAGTATGCTAACTTTGAAACCTCAAATAACTCACTCACTAGACACGGTTTTCTTTTCAAACTTTTAAGCTCATGAACACTAAATTTTTCTTTTTGAAAACCGATGCTTCTATCGTTCTAAGAAGCGACTTTATATAGTGCTTGAAAAACAATTCCTCAAATTTTTGGAGACTAAAATCCCTAAAGAATATAGAATTCTTTAGCCACAAGGGATGAGGAAACATGAGCTGGAAACACTTCCTAAACCGGGTGCATAAGGCGGTGATTCTCAGCAACTAGCCCATGTTTTTCTCAACAACCTTATCCACTTGCCAAAAATTGGATATTCTTTTTATTCAAAAAAGATTTTGCAAATCCCCTTAGATTTTAATAACCGTCTTTAGGATAAGGGGTAAGATACTCCATAAAAAATCTTTCTTGCAAATCCTTGAAGAAGCTGCTCAAAATCCAAAAGATAAAAATCGTGCAAAACAGTTTTTTTCGCAGCTTATTCTGGAAACACCCTGATCACCCTGTTTCCAGGATTGTTCTGAAGGGTGATCCGAAATATTTTCAAAAAGAAAACAAAACCGTTTCAAGTAAGTGGTAAGTTAAGACTTTCTTATTGGCATATTAACAAGAGTTTAAAAATATAAAACCAAATTAAATCAAGACATCTTGTTGTAACCACTAGCCATCTTGTAGAAAGACGAATCTGCTGCAAACACTTCACAGAACCTGTTCCTCACGGCTGCACTTATATCCTATGCTTCAAACACTTCACAGGACATGTTTCAAACATCTTACAGAACCTGTTCCTCATGGTTGTTCTTACATCGCTGACTTGAGTACCTGTTCTTGATAAACCATTAGTCAAGCAATTTTAATATATTGAAAAACAGCAGTAAGGCCCAGTAAGACCCTGTTGGTAAAGCCTGTTTGGAACAACAACAACTACTACAACACTTGGATTTGTTATCATCAAAACCTTATACATTCTAACAAATTCCCCCTTTTTGATGATGACAAACCAAGTGACCATATTGACTTTCAAGGATAATTGAAGTGATTAGTGCCAATTATTTATAGGACCGACAATTCACATGAAGCAGTTAGTGTAAGAAATTTAACCAAAACAATATTGTTCAACCTATCTTCCCCCTTTTGGCATCATTAAAAAGCAGGGGCGAACAATCAAACATAGGGTGTTTGCTATCACCACCACTTGGGTAATGGAGGAAAGTCAACAGGCGATACACTCAAGTGTGTTGGTACGGTAATGAGATTGGCCATCCTAGTCACACACAAGCAATTCGCAACAAAAGTAAGCAAGGCAAGGCCAATCAAAAATAAGATAACCTGTCATTCATCAAAAGAGTGCAACAGAAAAGTGCAAACTAGCAAAAGAGGAGAACCAAGAGAAGTGAGAACAGGCTATGAAAACAACAGATGGGGGTGATCAGAGAGCAGGAGGGGAAAATTTTGCTGAGAGGGAAGAGAGAAAGGCGAGGATATCTTCATGGCGTTTTGCATTGAGAGCTTTTTCCTCGTCCAGGGTAGCCTTTACAGTAATAAGCTTAGCACTGAGTCGAGAGTTTTCTTCCAAAGCAGCCTCAAGCTTGACTGAGGAACTGCCAGGAATAGGAGGACGGGGTGTTCTGGTCCCCTATTCTGAGGCAGACCCTTCAACCAAAGTGTATCCACACCCCACAAGGGTGTTACTTCCAATCTCATCAATGAACTGAGCACCTACCTTCTTCTGCAGAGTCACCCCAAAGTGCTCAAGCACACTAGTCAGGAGGAAGCCGTATCCCAGGTCATGTTTCCTGGAGGTGTTTGTAATTCTTGCTATGTGGCGAATCATGATGGCAGGAAGGTTGATTTGCTCTTCCTTGTCCATCAGATCCATCAAACATTGATCCATGGCATCAGCAAGATTGCGACCCTGGCCCCTGGGGATGACATTCTTGATGATAAACCAAAATATCAATTGATGGAGCGATGTCATGTCCCCTTTCTTTACTGACTTGGGTGTTTGCAGGCTTGGTTGCTGGCTAAATTTCTGGGCGAGCTCCAGCAGCCTGGCTGTCCCTAGAATAGTCTTGTCTTCTCTTACATATATATCAAAGCCCGAGGAGGGAATCCCCAGAATTTCCCTTAATATCTTCGCATCAAAGCGAAGCTGTTACCCATTAACAATACTTGTTACCACTCCTTCGGTGACAGTGCAGTTGGCATAGAACTCTGCCAACTCATGTACAGAACACCCCAACTGGGTGTTTGTGAACAGCTCATACCACCCCTGTGCACGCAGCTTGTGCAGAAATACCCCCAGACCCTGTTTCTCAAAATTATTTTACCTTGATAATTTTGCCCCTGACTACCCGTCTCTGAAGCAGTTGGGTCAGTTTGGCTGAGATTGCGGACGGAGTAGACTTCTTGGCTCTTTTAGGTTGAGGCTCAGTAGGAGGGTCTTGGGTGGAGGCGTGTTTGAGAGAGGCTTTTCTCTTAGGAGTTTTGAGGGGTGATGATTTGGAGGGTAAAGTGGAGGTCGATTTTGGTGTAGGCAGAGGCTTATCCTTTGAGGACTCTGAGAACACGGGAGTGCCCTTTTTGAAGGTGGTGTTCTTAGGATCGCTATCTGATGAAGGCTCAGAGGAGGAATCAATTTCCTCAACAACAGGGGATGACTGTTTGACAGGACGAGGTGTGGAGTGGAAAGCAATTCGGGCTGATTTTCGAGTTGGCCTGGTTGTGGGTTTGGTCGAAGAGGAGATTTGTGGTTTTGGTTTGACAGGGGTTTCACTTTTTGAGGATTCTTCAGTCTGGCCGCTTTTAGGCCTTGATGGTGGTCGTGTTCTTGGCATTCTAGTATGCCGAGCCACAATTTTGTATCGTTTACGTTTCTCACCAGTTGGTGGTACCGGTGTGGCTTGTTCAGGCTTCATAGAGACTCCTCCATTTGACTACTACTTTCCCCTTCTTCTTTTGACAAATCCTCCCCTAGGTCATCCCTAAAAGCTTAAGACCCTGTTTCTGGCCCTGTTTCCTGCTCTGAGAACAGCCCAAGCGAACTGATGTTATCTAGTCCATGATCAAATAGAAAGATTTCATCTAAAGGCCCAATTTCTCTTTCAGATGCCCCAACAGGTTCTTGGGGTTGACATGCCCCCGTTTCTCCAAATAAAATCAATTCCCACCCAAATTTGTAAGGGATGTCTTCCAATTTCAGATTCACTGGTCTAAGGTCGATGCTTTTCAAAAACCCAAAAGGTTTATAGACAATGGGTCAAGAAGGTTCAGTAGTTTTACCTTCCATGAGGGCTGTCAGAAATTGTGTAGGCGCAAACGGGGCTGTGGCTGTTTGCAAGGCTGTGCCCTGTGTCTGGTTGCCATGAGTCAAGGTCGAGGAGCTCTTGGAGTTAATGGGAGACGCCATTTTTCAGAGGAAGGAGAGAGATTAGGGTTTCTTGAACAGAGTTTCAGAGCAAGAGAGTTTCGGTGGAGGTGAGAGATTGAGCAAGAGAGCTTTAAAGAGAGAGAGAGACATGCGAAATCTTTAAAAGATTTTGCCCGTTTTGCAACGGGCTTTTGCATTTATTTAGGCCGCGCACGCCTCGGGAAGAGATTAGCAATTTTCAATTTGTTGCACATATTTGACAAACAAGAGGCGTACCTGTTTCTGGTGCTTGTTCTTGAGGTTACTTGCTCGGTAACATGGGACAATAAGGGCAATCGCATTAGACCTCAACGAGTGTTAGCAAGTTGTAAACCTCACATATGCTAAACATAGCACAGAAGTTGATTGCAAACAAAAATTTAACATGTTGTGCCCGTAACTTTTAAATTTTGCAAATAGGAAGAGAGAACAGGTTGGTCAGGTTGTTCTAATTAAGCCTAGTTCGAGTCTAATTCCTTTCAAATTGTTCTCTACCCAATGCTTTTGTGAATATATCAGCAATTTGATTTTCAGTGGCACAAAAATTCATTGAGATCACTCCCTTTTCAACATTGTCTCTTAAAAATGATGACGAATGTCAATATGTTTTGTTCTTTTGTGTTGACATGGATTTTTGGCAATGTTAATTGCACTTGTATTGTCACAATAAATAGGAATGCATCCTATGTCAACACAAAAGTCCTTGAGTTGTTGTCTTATCCATAATAACTGAGCACAGCAAGATGCAGCTGCCACATATTCAGCTTCTGCTGTGGACAAGGTAACAGAGAGTTGTTTCTTGGTTGCCCAAGATACCAAACAAGGTCCAAGAAAGTAAGCCATACATGAGGTGCTTTTTCTATCAACCAAGAAACCTGCATAATCAGTATCAGCATACCCAACAAGATCAAAGTTGCAACTTCTAGGATACTATAAGGCTAGATCAGGTGTATGTTTTAAGTATCTTAAAATCCTTTTTACAGCCTTAAGATGAGTTTCTTTAGGGTTAGACTGAAAACGTGCACATAGACCAACACTGAAAACAATGTCAGGTCTACTAGCCGTCAGGTATAGGAGTGACCTATCATGCCCCTATAGGATTTCTCCTCAACTGAGGGACTACCATCATCCATTACCAACCTGGTTGAGGGAGAGATGGGAGTATCAATGGGCTTGGCCGACTCCATCTTAAAACGCTTAAGTAACTCTTTGATATACTTTTGTTGATGGATCATGGTGCCGTTTGAAGTTTGCTTGATTTGCAAGCCTAGAAAGAAATTAAGCTCACCCATCATGCTCATTTCAAACTCACTCCTCATCATTTTTGAAAATTCATTGCACAAAGCATAATGAGTTGCACCAAATATGATGTCATCGACATATACTTGGACAATCAACAAATGTTCCCCTTTAGATTTTAGAAACAAGGTATTGTCTACCTTGCCTCTTATAAAACCATTTTCTAATAAAAAGCTTGACAACCGCTCATACCAAGCTCTAGGGGCTTGTTTTAAACCATAAAGTGCTTTGTCAAGTTTGAAAACATGATTAGGAAATTCATTACTTTCAAAACCAGGGGGTTGTTTGACATACACTTCTTCTTTGAGGTACCTATTTAAAAATGCACTTTTGACATCCATTTGATACAACTTGATCTCCATATGGGCTGCAAATGCTATCAAGATTTGAATAGCCTCCATCATTGCAACAGGTGCAAAGGTTTCTTCATAATCAATTCCCTCTTCTTAGTTGTAGCCTTGAACCACCAGCCGGACCTTGTTTCTAGTGACTGTTCCGCACTCATCCAGCTTGTTACGGAACACCCACTTGGTTCTAATGATTGTTCTATCCTCTGGCCGTGGCACAAGGTGCCATACCTTGTTCTTTTCGAACTGATGGAGTTCTTCTTGCATGGCTGTGACCCAATCTGAATCTGCAAGAGCTTCATTAATATTCTTAGGCTCAATTTTTGAGAGAAAAGCATAGAAAGCACAGAAATTTTTGAGTCTAGATCTAGTTTGAACTCCTGCATTAATATCAGACAAAATTTGATCAAGAGGATGTGAACTTTGGTATTTCCATGATCGTGGTGAAAGTGGGTTCACAGACTCGCTCTTCCATCCTAGCTGGAATACTCGGTGAAACAGGTTCAGAACCTGTTCTCGAGCCTGTTTGGGAGCTTGTTCCTGGATTTATCCCTGAAGGATTCGGCTGGTGTTGTCCCGAACAGGGTTCCACCCTGTTTCCCTCTGTTTGGTTCACACCTTGCTTACCTTCCTGAAGAACATCCTCAGACCTTGCTTCCTCCGATTGATCCTTACCCTGTTCACCTTGAAGCAGCACTTCTTTTTTAACAAGACCTAGTTCGAAGTCTTCTTCCTGTGCATCATTCTCGCTTAGAGAGTTAGTTTCATCAAAAAGCACATGCACACTTTCCTCAACACACAAGGTTCTCTTATTAAACACTTTGTATGCCTTACTATGCGAGGAGTAACCAAGGAATATTGCTTCATCACTCCTTGGATCAAATTTCCCTAAGGCATCCTTTCCATTATTATGCACAAAACATTTACAACCAAAAACTCTCAAATGCATAATATTAGGTTTTCTTCCCTTGAAAAGTTCATAAGGAGTTTTGTTAAGAATTGGTCTAATCATGCATCTATTTATAATGTAACATGATGTATTCAAAGCTTCAGCCCAAAAGTTTCTAGGAAGACCACTAGCAACAAGTATTATTCTAGTCATGTCCTCTAGAGTGCGATTTTTGCGTTCTACCACCCCATTCTGTTGGGGTGTTCTTGGAGTTGAAAAATTATGATCAATACTATGCTCATTACAATAATCAATAAAGCTCGAATTTTCAAATTTTGTCCCATGGTCAGACCTTAAGCATACCAAGGAATGTCCTACTCTCTTTTCAATCTTTTTAATGAAAGCAAGAAATTTTTCAAAGGTTTCATCTTTAGAAGCCAAAAACAAAGTCCAAGGGAAACGAGAGTAGTCATCCACTATCACAAGCACATACCTCTTGCCACCTCGACTCATGATCCTCATTGGACCACATAGATCCATATGTATCAATTCAAGAGGTCGAGTAGTGCTTACACATTTTTTAGATTTAAATGAATTTTTGACTTGTTTGCCTTTGGCACATGCATCACATACCTTGTCGTCATTGAATTTGATGGAAGGTAAGCCTACCACTAAGTCTTTGGTTACAAGTTTGTTCAAAAGTGAGTGGCTTGCATGACCTACCTTTTGTGCCAAAGCATAACATCATCATTTAGGGCACTCAAGCAAGTCAAATTATTTTGGGGAAGAGTGGAGATACACACTTTATAAACATTCTTGTGTCGCTTCCCCCTCAACACAACATCTCCTGTGTTCATATTCACAACCAAGCAACGTGTTGGTGAGAATACTACTAGGTTGTCTTTGTCGCACAGTTGGGACACACTTAGCAAGTTGTGTTTTAATCCATCCACAAAATAAACATTGTCAATTGAATGGGAGAGTGACTCACCTATCTTACCTATGCCGACAATTGTCCCGGATTTGCCGTTTCCAAATGCCACACTCCCACCTTCTGAAGCTGTAAGTGAGAGAAAATTGGATCTTTCACCAGTCATATGCCTCGAACACCCACTGTCAACATACCACAGCTGCTTGTTCCCTAGACTATTCCCTGCACTGTTTGCTGGGTTGTTTGCTGGGTTGTTCTCTCTCACTTCAGCCTGCAAAACAAATCAAGGGTTAGTTTTGGGAACCCAGATCCACTTGGGTGCCATTCCTTTAGAGGTACAAATCTCATCTTTCCTAACCCATATTTGTTTTACGTACACTGAGTTCCTTTTAATGGCATACTTTCTTGAGGGACAAGTATAACAGTAATGACCCGTTTTACCACAGTGATAACATACAATATTCTCAGATAATCCTACATATTTTCTATTCACTGGATAGGTCATCTTAGGCACAAAACCTAGTCCTCTTCTATTTCGACTATGATGGGTGTTTAACCATTCAAGTGCTTGTGAGGACCTGTTCCAGAGCTTGTTTGTGGCAAGGTCTGATTCCATTTGTTTCATTTTCTCAAACAAGTTTTTATTTTCTACAAGCAAGGACTCGACTTTACCTTTTAAGTCAAGGGATTCATTTTCCAGCTCAGTCAATTTAGTGGAACAAGTCTCTTCTTTCATGAGTAGAGTTTCTTTAAGCACATTGATGTTTTCATGCAAGGCAAGAGTTTCTTTGTCAACTTCAAGTTTTTCCAATTTAAGGGTTTCATTTTCAAGTTCTAGATCTCGAACATCCCTTTTTAATTCAGCACATATATCCATTATAGTGTACACTAATTCCTCAAGAGTTGATTTATTTAGACCACGTACCTTGTTCTTGAGTTGAGTCAGACTATCTGTTGATCCATCATCTGAATCAGTGTCACTTCTTGCCATGAGTGCTACATCAGCTTCCCCAGCTTCAGACCCTTCCTCATCCTCGCTTGAGTCTCCCCAGGTCGCGAGCATAGCTTTTGAGAACCTTTTCGCTGAGCTGCTTACACCCTGTTTCCTCCCCTATTTTCTAGGGTGTTCGGGTTCTTGTTCTTCCTTGTGCAGTGGGCAATTTCTCACAATGTGGTCCAGTTTGCCACACTTGAAACACCCGGAGAACTGCTCCCGAGAGGTGTTCCTGGCCTTGCTGAAGTCCTTCCTTTTACTATTTTCTTTGACTTTCTTGAAGAACTTCTTGAACTTTTGAGTGATCATGGCAATCTCCTCCGCATCAGAATCAGAATCATCTTCTAAGGCCTTTAGTGCAAGACCTCGATCTCTCTTTGTCTCATCTTTCTGTTGAGAATTTTTCCTAAGTTCATACGTTTGGAGGTTACCAATCAGCTCATCTAGGGTGATCTTGTTCATGTCTTTAGCTTCTTGGATGGCCGTTACTTTCGCTTCCCAAGAATGAGGTAAAATTCTTAGGATCTTCCTCACCAATTCTTCGGTGGTGAAGGATTTTCCCAAGGATTTTAGCTCATTCGTTATGTGAGTGAAGCGAGTGTACATGTCCATCACACTTTCACGATCACCCATCTCAAACAGCTCATATTTTCTCATAAGCAATTCAATCCGGGATTGCTTTACTTGATTGGTCCCTTCGTGAGCTACTTGCAAAGCATCCCAGATTTCTTTGGCCACTCACATTCAGATATGCGAGTATATTCATCAGGACCTAGGCCAAAATATAGAAGTTTCTTGGCTTTGGCATTCTTCTCCATCATTTTGTAATCTTCAGTATTGAATTCTTTAGGCTCCTTGGGGATTGACTTTCCATCTTCAGTTATTTTCTTAGGGATGAGTGGTCCATTCTTGATGAGCATCCACAACTCATAGTCCTCGTCTTGGATGTAGTTTTCCATCCTATTCTTCCACCAACCATAGTGTTGGCCATTGAAGTATGGTGGTCGAGTTATGGATTGACCTTCAAGCATGCCTTGTGGGGTACTCATCTTCAAGGATCTCTCAAGGTGTTAGCCTTTCAAAAGAGAACCTGCTCTGATACCACTTGTTGATTTAGAGAGTACACAACCACAAGAGGGGGGTGAATTGTGGTGTCCGATTTTCGCAAGTTGCTGGCAAACAGTCTTAGACCCTGTTCGCACAGGTTGTTCCTGAGATAAGCAGAAGCGAAAATCCAACAAAATTGAATGCGGAAATAATGGACACAGGATTTTTACGTGGAAAACACCTCTAGCCCAACTGAGGTGAAAAACCACGACCTACCTCGTGTAGGATTTAAACACTTCACTAAACGGGCTAATCACGTTACAATAGTAACACACCTTGTTACAAATTGCAACCCACGTAACCGTCTTCCCTAAGACAGGTTACCCTACGTCCAAAATCCCCTTGATTTGGACACACACTCAACTCACTTTTGTGAAAGAAGAGTATAAAGAAAAACACCCTATTACAATGCTTCTCAACTAAGCTAATATAGGGTACAATGAAATCCTAGTATGCCAACTTTGAAAGCTCAAATAACTCACTCACTAGACACGGTTTTCTTTTCAAACTTTTAAGCTCATGAACACTGAATTTTTCTTTTTGAAAACCAATGCTTCTATCGTTCTAAGAAGCGACTTTATATAGTGCTTGAAAAACAATTCCTCAAATTTTTGGAAACTAAAATCCCTAAAGAATATAGAATTCTTTAGCCACAAGGGATGAGGAAACATGAGCTGGAAACACTTCCTAAACCGTGTGCATAAGGCGGTGATTCTCAGCAACTAGCCCATGTTTTTCTCAACAACCTTATCCACTTGCCAAAAATTGGATATTCTTTTTATTCAAAAAAGATTTTACAAATCCCCTTAGATTTTAATAACCGTTTTTAGGATAAGGGGTAAGATACTCCATAAAAATCTTTCTTGCAAATCCTTGAAGAAGCTGCTCAAAATCCAAAAGATAAAAATCGTTCAAAACAGTTTTTTCGCAGCTTATTCTGGAAACACCCTGATCACCCTGTTTCCAGGATTGTTCTGAAGGGTGATCTGAAATTTTTTCAAAAAGAAAACAAAACCGTTTCAAGTAAGTGGTAAGTTAAGACTTTCTGATTGGCATATTAACAAGAGTCTAAAAATATAAAATCAAATTAAATCAAGACATCTTGTTGTAACCACTAGTCATCTTGTAGAAAGACGAATCTGCTGCAAACACTTCACAGAACCTGTTCCTCACGGCTGCACTTATATCCTATGCTTCAAACACTTCACAGGACATGTTTCAAACACCTTACAGAGCCTGTTCCTCATGGTTGTTCTTACATCGCTGACTTGAGTACCTGTTCTTGATAAACCATTAGTCAAGCAGTTTTAATATATTGAAAAACAGCAGTAAGGCCCAGTAAGACCCTGTTAGTAAAGCCTGTTTGGAACAACAACAACAACAACTGCAACACTTGGATTTGTTATCATCAAAACCTTATACATTCTAATACTTATCTCTCAAATTTATATACAAAGCACCAGATTCCCGAAGAATCTCGCACTAGCCCAATTTCGGCCCTGTTCTTTTCGAGATTATATTGCAAGTGTGGAACGAGTTGGAGTGCAGTGAGTAGGAATGGGAAAAAGTTGGTGGGAGTGGGTAGTTGGATGTAGGAGTAGGAAAGAGTGGGTATGGGTGGGAGGCACAAATATTAATAACGCTTACGATTTGTGTAATATAATAATAATTATTAATAATAATTAAAAAATAATAACTAAAATAATGATTCTTATTAATATCAATAACAATAATAATAATCACCAATCTTAATGTTAATAACTAATATTAAGAATTAATTAATAATAATAATTATTATTATTATTATAATACCAATTATTGTTATTAATGAATATTATTAATAATCAAAATAATAATTACTAATGATATTAATAAGAATTATTATTATAACTAAAAACAAAAATTATAATTAATATTAATCTTGACATTAATAAAAATAACTAACTACTAATGTCAATAATAATTAATTATTATAAAATTAATAATTAATAACATTAAGAACACTAAATATTATTATAGCAATTGTAAATAGTGCCAATAAATGTTATTAATTATAAATTAATAATAAATTACAAATAATAATACTAATTATAAAAATAATTAATATTACTCCTTTTGACAATTAATAATAATTAATAAATTATTATAATAATTAAAGCTATTAATTAATATTCAAAAATAATTGATATTAAACTAACTATTAATTAATTATAATTATTAATAAAAATAATTAATAATTAATGATAATTATTATTATAATTATAATTATTTAATAATAAATTTAATAATTATTCATTAATGAAAGTAATTAGTAGTAATTATAATAACAATTACTCCAATTATTATTAATAATAATCATAATAACTTTGTAATATTGAATTAAAAGTAACATTAACAGTAGTAATCATAATTATTATTAACATTAAGAATCATAATTATTATTGTAATTATAATTACTTTAATCATAATAATAATTATTATGAAAGAATATTGGCACTAATTACAACAATAATTAATATTAATATTAAAAATACTTATTGTTATTGCTGTTAATAATAACATTAACTATTACTGTAAATATTATTAACAATAATTACTATTACCATTATTAATTCATAATAATTATTATTAATTTTTGCAATAGTGGTAATTATTAATTAATAATTAAAAACATAATAAATCATAAAACAATTATTAATATTGACAATAATTAATAATAATAATTTCAGCAATAATTCTTCTAAATATTAATAGTAATATTAATAATAATTATTAATATTAATAATAATTATTAACATTAACATTAATAATTAAAAATAACAATTATCATTGTTATTAATGAAAATTAATAATAATTATAATAATTATTATTATTTATATTGATAATACTTATTACTACAAATGATAATATTTATTAATATTAATATTAATAATAGCAAAAATTACTGATTAATAATAAAAAATATTAATAAAAATAATAATTTTAGGAGTAAAAATAGTATTTAGTAGTATTTATTAATAATGATAATTAATTAAAACAATCATTAATGTTAATAACTATTATTTAATAATAAAATAGTAATAATAGTAACTAATTATAATAATAATGATTGATCATAATAATTAATTAATAGTGATGATTTAATAAATAATGAAGATAATAATTAACAATAATAATTCCAACGACAACGGTTATTGCTATTAGTAGTTAAAATCGTAATAAAAATAGGTGGAAGTGGGTAGAAGTGGAAAGGAGCAGAAATGAGTGACATTTTTTTAAGGAGCGGGAAGGAGTGTGTAGCGGTGATAAGAAATGGAAAAGAGTGAAAGTTACTGGAAAAGAGCGTAAAAGAATAAGAAGGAATGGGATGGTTTAATTTATCAGCCAAAAAAACAGGGTCTTCGGCACTACGCAACCAAAACAAAAGAATCTTCTACACACAAAAATAAAAAAGTAGGGGTGGGGGCCACGGGGAATAAACCGCACAAAGATACCCTCAATTTAGCGTAAACTATTTTAAGGACCATCGATTTTTAAAACTAAATATAAGGTACCTTGTATTTTGAAGTAACTAATAGAAAGGATCCTCAAATTTTTATTTGAGCTATTTTCTAGACCCAGGTACTGTTCTAGTTTCCAAAGCACACCCAAAACTTTTCATATTTACAAATCTACTCTCAATCCTTAAAAACTTGCTTTTGAAAAATCTAAAATTGTGTTTGTGATATTTTGCCCATTATTATAAGTTAAGGCCCTCTTTCAACTGGTGTCAGAGCCACATGACCGAAAATAATTAAGATTATTAAGATATTTAATGACCAATTGAGTTAATTAATTGTAAGTAATTGTGATTAATGCTTGAATCATTACCTACTTGCCCTGATCCTAATTATTCACATATTGTCCACTCACCAGAGGGGTTTACCTCAGTAGCATCTCAATTAAACTATATCACTAATATAATTTTAAAATTAAAAGCAAAATTAGCTAAAATTAAGATTAAAGTGAAGGAGCTCAAAAATCAGTTAACTATAGTCCATCTTTCTCTTATTAACGAAGTTACGCATAACGAAAAAGCTACTCTCAGTATTAGTACTCCTTTTTAGCATAAATATCCTTTCCAAAATCTAAAAAAAAGGAATCTATTTCCTTTACACGAGATAAATATTCAAAAAGAAGTAGGAGAAAAATCTGATGAAAAAATGACTGAACAGAAAGAAAAAGAAGATGGAGTATGAACAATATACTCTAGAAGAGCTACAAAAATTATTCGAGAAAGAACAAAATCCTGAAGAATTAAACAAAATCATGAGCACCATCAGTGACAAACATGATGTTTTCTCTAATGAAAATAAAGAGACAAATAATGCCCAATTAGAAGAAGAAATATATCAGTAGATGAACCTTATTAAGCTTGATGATCTTAATGCATTACCTTTATAAGAAATTAGAAGAAAATTGGATAAAATACATGATAAAATGACTGTTGAAGATGAGATTAATGAAATTGGAGAAGAACTCGACTTAGGTGAAACAGAGACAAATCTTGTTAACAATGTTGTTTCCAAACCTAAAGAATTTGGTAAACCATCTAGAAGAAATACTCATTTCTAAAACCTAGGTATGTTCCAGCAGGATGCAAGACTAATTTTTCCTTTAGGTTCATCTCAAGGAAAACAACAACCTTTGAAGAAATTAGCCTTACTCCAATTAGTCAAATAGGATACGTCTTAAATATAAATGAAGCTCGTAATAGAGAAGAAATATTTAAATATTGGAAAAGATGCATGAACAGTGTCGTAAACCTAAATACTATATGGACTGCTGCCAATTTCTTAAACTACATCGAACATAGCTTTTCTGCCACTATAACTGAATGGTATGATTCATTAACTGAAAAAAGTAAAAATATCTTAAGAATGATAGAAACACCAGCTGCAATGTTTAAAAATCTATGCAAAGAAATTGAAATTGAATTTATCGAAGTAAAACTTGATTCCGAAGAAAAAGCAAGAGAATGGCAAAGAAAGATTAATAACATAGAATTATAGGATATAAGATATCTAAAAAATTATATTGTTGAATTTAGTCAATATTATTACAAATTGGGCATAATGAAACTAATCTTGGCATGTTCTATGACAAATTATCATATCCTATAAATTCCATAATTAATGAAAAATACATTGCATATCTAGAACGAGCATATGTTATTGACACCCTTGGTTCGAAAATCTCTTATCTAAGAAAATGGGTCAATGATCAATCTCTTGATCTCCAGAAGCAAAAGAAATAAAAAACAGTTCTTTACTTATTGGGATTCACCTCACCAATGGAAAAAAGGACCTAAAAGAAGAAGAAAAAGAAAATTCTATAAGAAAAATGGCCTTAACAAGCAAAGAGGCGAGAAATATAGAAGAAAATATTGTAACAAATCAAGTCCTAAAAAACGTAGATTTGTTAGGAAAGCTGCTTATTGCCCTGTAGGGAAAAATAATTGCAAATGTTGGGCATATAGAGAAGTAGGACATTATGCTATTGAATGCGAAAATAGGGAGAATAACAAGCTTATTGAAACCTTGGGAAGCGTAGATTATGTTGAGCTTAGCAAAGATGAGGAATTAGACCTAGCCTTAAATAATAACAAAGGGATTGTTGAAATTATATTGGACAATGAATATGAAGAAAGTGGTTATGAAGAAACAAACCATATGATGGAAAGTAACTCTGTCAGTCTTGGTGATCTTCAAGGAGAAGAATTTATTGTAGACAATGATCATGAGGAAGTCAAAAGAGATAGGGTTCTTCCTATAATCCAAAAAGACATGATCTATAAAAATTCTATCTTTCTATTGAAAAGCAAATATGTATGTGAAATGATGGAAGGAGATCTTGAGATAAAGGATTGTGAGTATAACGCTGGAAAAGTTAATCTCATTAATTGGGAAAATATCCTTAAGCATAATAAAGATAGAAAGTATAGGTATATCCATGTTAGAAATGTCCAAGTTCAAATTACTCCATTACAATACTATGACAAATATATTGATCTCTATGCATTACTCTATGACATTAGACATACCAAATTTAATAATCAAATTATCACAGGGATAAAGACTAATTTATGTAATGGGTAGTAGGATTCAATTACCGACCAGGATATTATATGAGTCTAAAAAATGAATTTGCTAAAAACTTCCTATCCCTTAAGATAAAAACAGTTGGGATGAACATGAAAAGAGAAGGACATCCTTTAAAGATATTTTAAAAAATTATCTACAAATTAAATAATACAAGACATCCAAACACTAAGGTAACAATGATAGAAGTAGAAGATTTTGAAAGTTCTACCCCTATACAAAAGATCCAGAGGATTAAGTCTAATCCTCAAGAGATAAAAATCAATCATTCATGGATATCAAGCTTTGCCAACCCTACTAACATAAATAAGAAAAATATAATAAAAATTGATGAGGAGGGTAAAATCACCATTAAACCTCAATTATTAAGGAGCATGAGTACAAGATCAGATTAGGAAGAAGGATCTGTATTAGCTAAAGAAGAGCTTAAAGATGATGACATAATTAGCATAACCAGCAAAATGAATAGAATAAGTTTTGAAGATGCAAAACTTAGTGTAGATCGAATTATGAGTCTAGATAGAAAGGTCATTGGGTACAAAATAAGAACTGTTAGTGAACCAATCTATGAAGATGAATAAGTCAAAAACATGACAATGAAAATATACTATGAAGCTACCAATATAAACCCAAATAGCTTTTATATCCCAACAAAGGTGTGTTTAGAGGAATATAATAAATATGAACTATGTGCTTACATAGATAGTGGTTGTTCTGTATGCTTTGGGAAAAGATCACTATTTCCTGAGTTAATGTGGAAAAGAGCTAAAAATCCTTCACAAGTAAAGATAACTGATAATAGTATTATGAGTCACAACGAAGCCATAGAAGGGTTAACCACAGAATTAGAAGCGGTTCAATGCATTATACCAGTTCTGTGGGCCACTGATAAACCCTCTCATGATATGATTATAGGAAATAATTTTCAGAGATTGTATTCTCCATGCACCCAAACCATAAACCAGATAATATTTACAATTAATGGTCACTCGGTTCCTATAGAAAAATTAAGTAAGGCCTACACTCATCAGAAAGTTGAGTTTACGCGTAGCCAGTGGGGTGGGAAGGTAATGCCTGCACAAAGAGAGGCGCCATTAACAATCTCATTACTCGAGTTATCTATAAAAGAGCAGATCATTGAACAATAAGAAAAATTATGCATAGAACTCTGCTCTGATAATCCACTAAAGTTTTGGGATATAGATAAGACCTTTGCAAAAATTAATTTGTTAAATCCTAACATTATTATTCGAGTCAAACAAATGATGTATACACATCAAGACATCCAAGAATTCGATAAACAAATTAAAGAACTCCTGGATAAAGGATTAATTAGGAATAGCAAGAGTCCTCGCACCAGTCCTGCTTTCATGGTAAGAAATTATGCAGAAGAAAAAAGAGAAAAAGCAAGAACGGTAATCAATTACAAAAAGTTTAATGATAATACTATTTTTGGTGGCTACTAGGGGTGTTCATCGGTTCAGGACCGGACCGGACCGGACCGGACCGGCTGGACCGAAGGCCAAAAACTTGCTTGTTCTTGGACCGAGGACCGGACGATCTGGAATCGGTCCTGGACCGGACCGGACCGGACCGGACCGATCAGAATCCGGACCGGACCGGATCGACTCCAGACCGGTCCTCAGACAACATCACAACACTGCACCAGAAATCCAGAATCCAGAAACTTGCACCTGCTTATTGAACCAATAAACCTGCTCTGCTGTACTGCTCAGTGCTCACTTAACCAAAACTAATAAACTTTAATACATTATTCATGACCAACTACATATACTTAAAAGTGAATTACAATATTACATAACCAAAGTTACACAACACTAATTACAAAACATGTTCTTGAAATGAATGCAGAATGCTGATGCTGATGCTGATACGATGCCAATCGCAAAGACAAATATGAGCTATTATCAAAGACCCCATTGTTGGTTTGAAGATCTGCACTGAAGATATAAATGAATCCTGTCTTGTTGATAGCTTCGTAAGATCTGCAGGAACAAAAAGCACCAGAGTTCGGAAATGACGTCTTCGAATAGGATATAAATGAACACTTAAACTAGCGGAAAGGAACTCAGGAATCAGATTCAAAACTCAAATTTGTCCCTCTTTATTGTAGTGTATAATGCAATCATGAATTCATGATGAATGACTCTACTTACATTTGAGCCATGGCCACTGCTGTCTGCTGTACCCCCCCCAAAAACAACACCAAAAAAAGGCCAAAAAAAAGAACTCAGATCAGAATACAATAGTCTGATCTGATTTCTGATTGCCTTTGGAAGGCACTGTTTTTCAGGGTTTTCTGATTTCTGTAACAATTATCAAGGTTTTCTGATTTTGTTTGGTTGGGTTTACTTTGGATGCAGAGAAGTTGCTAGTGTTGCTCTCAAAGTGAACATGAACTCTCAAAAAGTCTTCTCAGATAATATGGAAATGAGTTGAGACAATTCATAAGAACTCCTGAGCTCCTTTGTTCCATACTTGTTGAAGCTTAATTTAAGAAAGCTCAAATTACCTTGCATCCAGCTAGTATGTGAATTAAATAAAAATTTAGTAAATATAAAACCAACAATTAATTTAGCGGAAAGGAAAGTAACACCATGTAAAAGAAAATTACCTCAATACTAAATGTTTAAAGTATCACCCACATCAATCACATTATCCTTACTACTCAATTGAGCATGGTCTAAAATAAACACAATAGAAAGAACAAAAATAAAAATTAGAACATGTAATCATATGAACCATATAAAGGAAATTAAAAAAGAAATGAAAAGGTGAAAATTACCCTTCTCAAGGTCTCGCAATTCATCAAAGTAATCATCCATATCTAATCTACTACTTGGCCGCAGCCAATCTTGGGCACATATAAGCGCTTGAACCATCTTCTCTCAATCAAATAAAACAAAATTTATAGGTCAACACAAGATCAATAAGTTGTAAATTTATAACATAAGGTAAAGAAATATACTACTTAATCATTTACCTTTGGAGTTAAAGAAGTTCTGAACGAATCAAGAGTACGTCTTCCTGTACTGAATGCCGACTCTGATGCGATCGTAGAAGCTGGCACGGCCAATGCATCATGAGCCATACGAGCAACCACAGGATACTGAGGACCATGTACTTTCCACCATCCCAACACATCTTCCCCCACTTCATCTTCTTCAAGTCCCTCATTTAGGTACTTTTGTAACTCCGTCTTGGTGATTCCTCTTCCTCCATCTGGCCCCTTTAACTTCTTTTTTAATCGTCGGTGGTAAAACGAGGAACCTCCACTAGATGCATTACTCTGTACTCCCTCCTCAACTTCAAGTCGTACCTCACTACTTTGCCCAGTATGAGTAGTCGTTGGCTTATACAATTCCCAGTACTCATCAAATAAAGCTTCTAACTTCTCTATCACTTTTGAAACTATTGCACTACCCTGTTCATCACCAAACACATCACATAAAGAGACTTGAACACCCTCCAACTTGCACCTAGGATCAAAGATGGGAGCAATATATAGCAAAGGGTTCATTTTCTCAGGTGTGCCATAGTACTTCTCATATTTCATCCTCTTCCTCTTAGCCATTTCTTTGAAGTTTGTAACTGTAGAAAATCCAATCCCCTCAATGTCCTCACTTTCTTCATCATTATCAATGGTCTCCACAACTTCCTCTAATTCACTTAACGTACTATGAATATCTAGAATCTCATAGAAATGCAGGTTGGATGTCACATAAGAACTACCAGACAAACGCAAAGTAGTATTATAGAAAACCTCCAAAAAAACTAACAAGTGTTTAACTTGTTTCCAGTCATTAGAGTTAGGAGGTCTGTCAGCATCATCATCTTTAGCCAACTCCACATTATAATAAGGGTCTCTTTTGCTATATTTTGTGAAAGCATGCTCATAAACTAATGCAGTCTTAAGCATCTTATAAGTGGAGTTCCATCTAGTAGGGACATCGAGAGACAAAGAAGCCTTTCTCTTAATTTTTTCAGCAACTACACATTCTTGAAATCTTTGCAACCTACTGGGAGATTGCCTAATGAACCTCACAGCAGCTCGAACACGCTTAACTGATTTCCCAACAACCTTCAACCCATCCCATACGATCAAATTAAGTATGTGAGCAATACATCTAATATGTAAGAATTCCCCACCACAGAAAAGAACATGGCCATGTCACTCAAGGTCAGCAATAAGGGCAGTACAATAGTGTACAACTTAGAAGCTAAACCCCAATCATCTAAACATTTTCTAAGGACAAGAGCTATATCATCGCCTTTATGACTAGAAATTGGACAAAAATCCAATATTTTCTTATGCAATTTCCAATCATTATCAATAAAGTGGGCAGTTATAACCATGTAGTTGATCCTCTGAAGTGAAGTCCATATATCTATCTATTGTAACACACACCCTTTGTCATGAATGTGTCAAATATTCTTTCATTTTCACTCTTTCATCTACATATATGTGATAAATATCTCTAGCTATGGTAATGCGTGATGGCATGTTCAGTGAAGGACAACAATAAGCCATCATTTGCCTAAATCCCACATTTTCAACAAATCTAAAAGGCAACTCATCAATTATAATCCTTTTGGCTATAGACTCTCTTGCCTCATAAGGATTCAATACCCATGACTTCAATCTAGCTTCTCCCTCATTATTTGGATCCCTCTCAAAAACCAACTAACTTTGTGTTTGTTTGCTTTTGTTGTTCGGGTTTTCAGGGCATCTTGGAAAATGATATTTCAAGTTCTTCGTTCCGTTCTTAGTAGAGTCAGCCTTATAAATAATACCGCAATACTTACACTTATCGGCCACTTTTTTTCCATTCTCTTTGATTTCCTCGAAATGATCCCAACACTCGGCCCTTTGAGTAGACTTTCTAGCCACTTGCTTCCCCGTATTCTTGGTTTGTGTTGCTTTTTCACTTGCCTCTTCCTCCTCTCGTATTTCAATACGGACCGATTCTTCCATTTCCGAAGCACCTCTCTTGGATTTGGAGCTCGACATCTAACATTAACAAGCTATTTTAAACAATAAATATGCTATTAATAGTACACACACACTAACACACATGAATACATGATGGTAATTTAACAAACTAAACCTATAAAACTTACATTTCGAGCGCAAGCTGTAAGTGACTCCGTGATGACAAATGTATGAAAAGAGCCAAAGAGGGATGGCAAACGTTCACCTAAAAATAACATTTACAAAAGATAGGCATCATCATAACTCCTGAAATGACATCCTCTATTCTAATAGCAATTTCAGACATTACGGGATAAATAAATAAAAACGATTGCAAAAGGTTCAAATAAATAAAAGCAATTTTAGACATTGCACTATTACTAACATTATTAATAAGTACTATGACAAGTGGGCCAATGATTCCCATTTTGAATAATTTGTTACATATGTTTGTAAGAAACCAATGAAAGGCTCTGCTATGACTGTAATATGTAGAAAGTTGAAGCTATTAGAGAAGCCTTTTAAGCTTCTAAATTTTAAAAAAAAAAGTCTTGGTGAGATTTAGAGTAAGTTTGCCATAGCTCGTGACTATATGAACAAGGGCAGCTATCAATGCTGGAATATAAGAAATGACAATAAGTTTTTGAGTGTTTTTGCAAGTGGAGAAATGACAATAAGTTTTCGCAAGCATATGATTTATTGCTGTATTACTAACAGGTGTCGTCTTCAAGATGGGTCTTGAAATTAGGCAGCTAACTAAAGAACACAATCCCAACTTCCAAGGACAAGAAGAAATGAGTTGAATGCATAGCACTCCAAGGATTACTACTAATATAGCTAGAGACAAGGAATTGGAGCAATTTACTAGCAAACTGCAAACATGTCACTGCACACACCTAGAATGGAAGCCAATAATTAAACAAAGAGAACCAAATACTCTGGGGTCTGGGCAACATAAACCACCACATCACAAAAAAAAAAGAGCAAGTTTGAGCCAAACCAAATAGGCATACAACTGATTCGTTCAACGCAAACCCAGAACAAGACTCCAGATGTGGAGATGAAGTTGACGCAAACAAGAGCTGAAGGCCTGAAGCAATTGAATAGAGTCCACAACAAGACTTTCACAACTTTAACGAACAGAAGCCAAATGAAAGTAAATCATTCGAATTCGATAGAGCACAATCAGGCATCAAAATAGAACAAATTCCAAGATTCGAGTAATTTTTAACCAAGATTCGAAAATCGAAAAACCCTAGAAAAGAAAATTAAAACCCTAACTAACAACAATCAACGAATCCAAGCATGAAGCTAAAGCTTACCTCCACCAACCGAACAAAGACCGAGAGAAGATCAGGATTCAGAAGTAGAAGAACAGCAGAAGGCAGCAGATGAGCCGTGAAGCAGTCTGTTCAGGAAGGCAGCAAAAAGCCAAGGAAGAAGGAGACGAGAAGGGAACCGCCTCACAGCAGCCGCCACCGGCCAGCGAGCGTCGAGCACCGAGAAGGGCAGCAGAAGAGAAGGGAACGGATGAGAAGGAGAAGGAGTAGGCAGAGTCAAGCAGAGAAGAGTGGCAGACTGTCGAAGGCTCCTCGAAGCCTCAAAAAGTTTTGGTACTCCTCGAAGCCTAGAAGCCAATTTAGCAAGAAATTAAAAAAAAAAAATAGAAAACCTGGTCGGTCCGGTCCAAGAGCCGGTCTATCCGGTCCAAGATCGGACCAGACCGAAGACCGAAAAATGGAAAGGAAAGGACCAATGACCGGACCGAAAAGCCTCGTTCCGATCCGGTCCAGGCCGGTCCGGTCCGGTCTTCGGTCCAGTCCGGTCCTGGACCATTTAATGAACAGCCCTAGTGGCTACTATATTCCTAACAAAATAATCCTTTTTAACAGAATTCAATGAGCCTCTTGGTTCTCAAAAATGGATTGCAAAAATGGATATTGGCAAATTAAAATGGATGAAGAAAGCATCCCTTTAACTACTTTTAGTGCCCCTAAGGGACATTATGAATGGATCGTAATACCATTTGTTTTTAAAAATGCACCCCAAATATTCCAAAGAAGAATGGACAATATCTTTAAAGACCTTAATAATTGTTGTTTAGTTCATATCGATGATATCCTTGTCTTTTCCAAAACTATAGAACAGCACAAAGATGATATCTCAGCTGTCACCAAAAAATGCATTAACCATAGTATTATACTTGGTAAAAACAAATGCATTTATGTTGAACAAGAAATTGAGTTTTTAGGTCTAGAAATAAAAGTTGGACAGATAATTTTACAAAAATATATTCTGGAAGAAATTAAAAATTTTCCTGAAAAGATTGAAGATAGGAAGCAGCTAGAAAAGTTTTTTGGATGTCTAACCTATGCTTCATATTTCATTAAAGATTTGGCTAAATAAAGAAAGCCATTACAACAAAAACTTAAGAAAGATGTGATGTGAACATGGACCACTAATGATTTAAAGATTGTCCAGAACTTCAAAATATATGTAAAAACCTTCCTATTCTTAATTTACCTAATGAGGGAGATGATTTAATTCTTGAGATAAATGCCAGTTATGAACACTGGAGTGAGGTACTCAAAATCAAAAAAGGAGAATTACTTTACAAATATTACAGTGGAAGTTTTAATAAGGCAGAATATAACTATTCTACAATGAAAAAAGAGATCTTTACAGTCATAAGGGGAATTAAAAAATTCTTAATCTTTTTAGCCATAAATATTTTCTTATTCGAACTGATTGCAAAGGAATCCTTGATTTTGTGAAAAAAAATTTATCAAATATGCAAGCGCAAGGGCAACTCCTACATTGGCAATTATGGCTTAACCAGTTTCCTTCTCTATTGAACATATACAGAAATCGAAGAACTCTCTGGCAGATAGTCTAACTCGAGAACTCACCAATGGTGATCATCAAAGCCGACCTCCTGCCAGAAAAGGAGGAAATCTTTAATGAAATGTCATTCCTACTAGAACGAGCCTTCTAATAAAGTCCTTATTGATAACTTGAAATTTCATACAAAAAGTAGATCACGTTTTGGTCTACTTTCTACAGCCTACCTAATAGCCCAAACATTTTTCCTTTTAGAGTTACAAATTAGTTATCTTCAGTATCCTTATGATATCCAAGAAAAAAATAAGTTCTCATATTCGAGAAAAATAATTCAATGAGTGATATGCAACCTGCATCGACTTTTATCATCATTATTCCTATGATATTTGGGAGTCTTGGGGTACGGCGATCTATTTTTCCGACGGATCTGGAGTTAGTGGTGGTGTTAGTTTTTCAGCAAATTCATTATCTCCAAATGACCCTGTCTTTAAAGCCTGGGAATACGGGATGACACTTTACTTCATAGAAACCCCAGACCCAAAGTTCGCGTTTTTCTCAAAACTGACAAAATTTCACCAATGCATGTTCAGAAGGATCCGTTGGATTCTTACATCTCTTGATGGTCCAATAAAAATTTCAATTCGCAAATGCCTAAATTTGAAAGTGTATAGCGCATTAATTGAATATGAAAATAGAAAAGTCAAACCAATCTATTGTCTTATTCAAATTGTTGATTACAACAATCTTAATGATCAACAATAAGAATGGGTTTCTGAGCTGCCAGTGTTATCTAGTTACTGATCCTACTTTAGCAAGAGCCATTGAATTTTTCAATATTTATCATCAAAATTGGGCATTAATCGAACAGGAGAAAGCGTTAATGCATTGTAGAAATACTACTTTCGTCTATGATAATGAGTTTAAAGAGTACATGAAGATAGAAGGAGCAGTATCAGAAGATATTTTTTATTATATCTTTAACGTTAGAGCTGGAAAATTCTTATCAATAAAAGGAAAGAGATATCTACTTGAATTATTTGAAAAATGGGATCCAAAACATCTTCAGCAACTTAATAAAGATTTTGATGATTACCCAGATAATGATAGTCTGGAAAATATAATTGGAGATAAAGGCGTGCGGAATCTCAATAATAATGACTAGTCTTGTCATCATTAAAAGTTCTGAAAAGTGGCTGCCCCATCATTGTACTATCTTGACAAATGTCCGGTTTGTAAAATAAAGTAGTGTACTTTAGCCGTCAGTGTGTATTATAGCCATGTGAAAAATTGGTATATACTGTAGCCGTTAAGGCATCCAAAGTACCCCCATCCCCTCTACAAAAGAGAGGTCGAATGCTGAGAAGGAACACTATCATTTGAGCATTCTTGAGTACAAGAGAAGTCGTGATTCTCCATTTCTCTATGAGCAAGCATCTCTACTGATCTTAGCTTAAATCCCTCTTCAAAACTTTCTATTGTAATATTTTCATTTTCAAGCTTTTAATTAAAGAAGTTTCCTAGTAGAGAACATTATCCAACTGAACCTTATGTCTTAAATATTATAATTTGTTAATTAAAATTTCACTATCCTTGAAAAGATGAAAAACTTGATTACTGACTACAGTCTGAGGTAGCAAACGAAACATATCTGTGTTATGCATGATCTAAGGAAGGTATGATTGAGATTAGTAATCTCTGTAAACTAGAAGCTAGAGGAACGCAGGGTCCAGCGCTGACTACGTTTAGGTAATGGTCAAAACTCTCTAATTAAGTTTTAATTATTTTTGCTAAACATGGTGGGCCTATAACTACATAAAATATAATATATAAGATATAAGTAGTAGATTGTGATAATTAATACCAGTAAAGTCATTATAAGAAGCTTAATTGGTTAAAACAAGCATATTTCCTTTAAAAAATCCCTAAGAAACAACTTATTTACACGTTTTTCTTATTCCATGGACTATTCTGCAATTTCTAAAAGTTCAAGGGCTAATATAATAAGAAAAAGGACCTAAAAATTAGTTTTCTGAAAACATAGTGTATCCCAGAATTAGTTTTGAAAAGGCAGGGGCCTAAAAATAGTTACTATCGAACTTAGGGACCTAAATATCGGAAATTCCGGCCATGGGTGTCAGATGTATTTAGCTTAGTAAGTTTAACTTGGCAAATTATTATATACACCAGAGAGTTCATACTCCTATTGTCATATAGATATATATTTTTGAACCTGTAGGAGGCAAAAATATCCGTCCAATCAAGACCTGCCACGTGGAAAATCCAATGTTTTTTATTTCGCCTAATTGCACGTTGCCACGTGTCAAATTAAGTATTTGATGAATAATTATGGCGGCTAATTAAAAAGCGCCACGTGTCACAAACGATGTAAAAAATAAATTATTATTCCTTTTTTTTTAAGGGGTAGTTAATAGGAGATCTTCATTCCATTCCTCTATAAAAAAGGAGCTATTTCTCCCATTTTGGGGGTCGGCATTTTTGAAGAAGAACTCAGAAGAGTTCAGAAACTCTCTCTGGGAAAAGACAACAAGCACTCCAAATACGTGTCGTCTACTTTCAGAGATCAAACCCTCGATAGAGATCAAGCCTCTTAGGCCCTCTCTCGAGACAAAATATTCAAGATCATTCAAGGAGATCGAATCAGAGGATTTACTACACTTGTTCTTGTAACAATTATACAGAGATTGTACCTACATACAAAATCAATACAGAAATTCAATTTGTTCATCAATTTCTTGTCTAATTTATTTTAGGCTCGAAATTTGTGTATACAATACTCCCGACTGTATGATATAGACTTTGGTTTAACTTGCATCTTCATCACTATTTTTGTCATGAAGAGAAAGATTTCACACGGTAGTTATATCAATTTTAGGAGTATATTAAAATCTAATAATCTTAGCTTTAAATTTAAGAATTTTTGAATTTTAATAATATGAATTTTGGGGATTTTGAAGTAATTAATCCGGCTTCTAAAAATAGCACCAAATATTTCAAACCTGAGGCCTATCTATTTTGAATAATCTGATCTTTTGCCAACTTCTAAACATAGTTCCAAATCTTCATCACTAACTCAGAAGTAGGTCTTTAATTAGTATAGATTTTTGATAATGGATATGCCTAAAGTTCAATACGTTGGGATTTTTTTTAAAATTAGATTTTTGGCTTCTAAACCTCCTCCCCTAAAGCTCGCATTGTTAAAAATGAAAAATACTAAATTACTACACCTGCATTTTGAACTTTGGGATTATAGTTGAGTCATGGTGACTCCGATTCATGGTTTATGCCTTTGCTGTCTTATTTACCCCATGTGGATGGCAATGCTAAAAGAATATTATTTGTGTAATAAATAACGTATCACATCAATACATCATTAACTTGGTGATGTTAGGTTTTTTATTACTCAAGGGTGGTATGGACGCACAACACCTTTAAAATTCAAGATGTAATGATGTGGGAATTTACTTAGCATAGATTAGTGTGCTAATAAAATTGAAGAAATTAACCTATAAACACATGACCAGCAAATTACCCCATGAAACTGGGAAGTAATAAGTAAGAATTTGATGATTGGTCGTAGTATATATAAAATAAAGATTTTTAGCTGCTAATAATTTGAACCATCGGACCTTTGATGTTGATAATTTGTCCAAAGAAATAACTCCGAATAATCTAACTCATTAAGTTACTTATTTTTAATAATATAAAGGTGATTTTAAATTTTATTTTTTTAGACTATAAACTTTCAACTGAATGTGTGCAACTTAAATTTTTAATATTAATTTTGTTTCACTAACAATGTCATTGAAAATTATTTGAGAAATATAATGTAAGATCACTACTGCTTCTACTATTAAAAATAAATACCTTAGCAAGTCAAATTACTCGGTGCTATGTTTCTAAATTAAATTATTAGCGTCCAAACTTTTAATAGCTCAGATTATTTAAAATTTTAGATATTTTTGTTAATTAAAATCCTGTTGAACGGCAGCCTGAGCGAAGCTTTAATACTGTTCGCCTGGGCCCCATCAGCCAACCAACAAACCAAATATCTCTCCACTTGCTTTTTTAACCAGCATCATCCACCCACGTCTGGTCTGCAAGAACTCTCTCTTTCTCGGACTCTCTGTCTGCGCACCAACTTGGGGCTGAGTGATCATCCCTCCAAGTTCCAACAGGTATCCATCCGACTTGCTCCACTTGTTCTCATCTTTCATCTCTATCTTCCTTCTGTCTAATTTTATCTCTTTCCATTAGAATTGTTACTCTGTAGCTGACTGTTCTCATGTTGTTGTTGTTCTTGATCATCTGACGAATTTGTTGTCGAAAGCTGTTGGCTTTCTATTGTTTTGTGCGTTACCCTGCTAGCACTTGTATGAAATCGGTTATTTATTGAGTTGATTTGGAATGGTGATGTGGGATATGCAAGTTCGTTGACCTCTCAATGTCCAATTAAAATGGGAAGATCGATACAGAAATCCTATTTGTCTAACCGATGGTTTCTTCAAACGGGTTGACATAGTGGGTATTAATTGTTTCGGCAGCTTGGCTGTTTTTTTTTTGTTTTTAATAATCTCTTAGTTATTTTTTCTTTGTTCTAGGAATTTGGGCATTGGGATCCCACGCAGCAATCTTTGATCATAGTTGCTTAGCTTCAAAACTTGTGGTTGACCTTAAAGCTTGGTAAATTGAACGCTTCTTTTTCGGGGTGGGTACCTGTACGTTTAGGCTTGTCGGGAAAACAGTTTCCCTGTTATTGGTTCAGGTCGGGCGTTCGATTCTTGATTAAACGAATTAATAAGAAATTATGTTCTGTTGGAGCTAAACATTTTCTTTTTAATTTTGGGTTGGAGCTTGGTTACGGAAGCGTCAGCCTGTTGTGCCTTTTAAGCATTTTCCTACACTAAAATGGGAACTCAGCGCTCACGTCACCTGAGCTAAAACTCATTACTAGGACTTTGGTCTCGTGCTCTCTTTGATTGGTAAAAATAGGAGTAGTGTAAGGAGATTGTTTGTTCCTGGATTTTGGTATTGGGGATTAAGGCTCTTTTTGGGGGAGTATTAAGGAGGAATAAACGAGAGCTTGTAAGAATGTTGCACTTATTCAATTTTACAAGATTAGCATCAAAATAAAGAGCATAAGAAACTACTCTTTCTGTTCCCTACAACCCTTTGCTCTCATTTTTCTCACCCTACAATCTAGAATCGATTGAAGCTGAATTTGGCTCTTAACTCTTATTTATAGTTGTAGGGAAATGTATCCAAGGAAAATTAGTTAAATGCAAGAAGACTTACTTATATGTTTGATGGTGATATGATTAGAACTTCATATTTTGCCAAACATAATTGGTAACTTATTTTGTTTGCATTGGTGAACTCTAAATTTGCTCCTCTCTACCCCCAGAATTTGAATGTAAGCAAACAAAGACCCCCCCAAAAAACCCCCCCAAAAAAAAAACACCTATACGAGAGAGTATAGGGTGTGAATATTCATATTTATCCCTCCTGCAATTCCTTCCCTCACACGCAACCCGGTAAATTCTTTTGTTACCTTTATTTTTCAGGTACAATGGATTCGAGAACTACGCTTTTGGTTCTTTTTGTGTTGGCTGTTAGTTATGTTTCTGATGCCAGGAACTTGATGGCTGGAGATCTTTTAGGTAATATGTCACTAACCTTTGTGTTTAATTCTAACATAATCTCATTTCTTGCTGATATGTCTCTGAATCATTTTCCACGCCTTCATGATTGATTTTTTGCCCCTCCCCCTCCTTAGTTGTTTAGCCGTGCTATGTCTAACGTAATCTCATTTCTTCCTGGTATGTCTCTGAATCTTTGTGTTTAATTCTAACAGCAGTGTACTTGCTAGAAATAGCTGAGTGATTCCATCGCCCCATAAGGGGCCCCAAATTAGCAGCCTGGTTTCTTCATTGAACATCAAATCCAAAACTTTGGTTGGACCTCTGGACTCAGGTGCTAGGTTGAATACAATCCAAGGGCACCTGATGATAATGTCAATGTGCTTCAATGCATGCGAAAGCCTTAAGACATATGGCAGAAGAACTGCTGGCAATAAATGCTCATTACATATTAACCCTATCAAACCAAACCAAACCAAGTGAAAACTGCCCAGTCTTGGCTGGTGCAGGGGTGTGGGGGCCTCCCTGCATGTTACCAGGCATGTTTTCTGTTTCACATCTGCAGTCCTGTTTTTCTGCTTGCGAGTTATGACCAGACGATCATGAGCAAAGCAGGCTCCCCCCCCCCCCCCCCCCCCCCCCCCCCCCCGGTTTTAAATATTCTTTCCGCAAATTGATAATACCCTTCAACAAAGCTACTTGGTTCAACCATGCCAAAAATTGAATCAACTATTCACTGTGGGTCATGAATGTAGTGGCAAGTGTCGAATCCATTGTCAAAAAATTTTAGTATCAATTGTCTGACTGGATACTTGCACCTTTTAAAACAAGAGTCTGAGTAACTAGCTTGGCAGCTTGTTGATACAGTTGAGATGTCCCTTGGTAATTATTTTCTCTCCTTGTTTTCTTTGGAGCATCTTCATCTGGATATAGTTGTACATGTACCTATGGGCTTGGCTATCCCATCCATTATGACACTCTTTCTCATGTGGACTACTTTCCGTCAAACATGTCCTCACTAGGATTCTTGTGAGGATATGATGTTCTCTGATCTATGGCCAACCTTGTTGGGTTCTACAATAGTCAAAGTAATAGTGTGATCCTCCTTTTGCAGATGCAGAAAATACTGATGGAAATGTAGATATGTGCAGTCTATGCAAAGAATATGCTACCTTGGCTCTTCATTACCTTGAGGAAAATGATACGGAGGCCCAGGTCATTAAGGAACTTCACAAGGCCTGTTTTCAGATGCATGGTCTGAAGGACAAGGTGCATTAATTAACTTCTCTAAAGCTGAAAGTGGGTGAGGTTCATGGGATGAGTTCAACCGAGCTATAGACTCATAGCAGCCCGCTACAGCATGGCTTGCTTCTGGACCTAGTCCGGTGAATGATCTGGCCACCTGAGTTTGATCCAAGCCTGAGCCGGCCTAGTCATTTGGCCTTAAACTCCTCACTGCCTTACCAAGTTTTTATCAGTTCATCACTTGTTATTATTCAGTGGAATGATTTATTTTTCCTATATGAAGCCTAAAGACATGCTTTCATACTCTCATGACAGTGCATAATGTTGGTCGATTACTATGCTCCTCTCTTCTTCCTGGAGGTCTCGTCAGTGCAGCCTGAAGGATTTTGCAAGAAAGTGGGGTTCTGTAGAAATGCGATGATTTCTTCTCTGTCTGGCACCACAAACAAATGTGATCTTTGCCATCATGCTGTCGATGATGTTCTGGACAAGTTGAAAGATCCTGACACCAAGGTATTACGCACTTTCTTTGATTGATTCCTGGATTAAGCCTTGAGAAAAGAAAGATGAAAGTGTGATTTAAGTGGAGTACCCAAAGACCAAGGTCTTCTACTAAGAATCCCAACTATATGTGATTGGGTAGAAGGTTTAACATGTGGTACGAGGAAGATAATATATGATTTATGGCTTATAATTTTGGAGAAACTCATTTATTGCTTATGTGACAGTTGGAGATTGTCGAGCTACTGCTGAAGACATGTAACATTGTGGAGAAGTACGCACAGAAGGTATGAACTGGTTTCCTTGGATTTATGTTGTTAACTTAAAGGAACGGCTTGATGTAATACACAACACCTTTGAGTGACATATATAGTACATTGGCAACTGGGTTGGTCTGATCAAACCCTGTAAGCGGGTTTTCATTAAGCTTACATTGAATAACCAATTTTGGTGGCAGAACAAAAGATTAAACATGCACAATTTGGGTCAAACTCAAGCTGAGTCCATGTTTCTGTCACTGCGAGTTTGCTTTATCATGCATGTCAAACATTGTGAATCCAGTGTGTACTCCTCCTCCTCCCCCTCCCCCGGCATTCATGTCCTTTTCTTTTCTTTTTTGTTTGTTGGGCGTGTTTGTTGGATGAGTCTTTACGGAAATAAACAAGTTGGATGAATTGTGAATTTGCCAGTGCAAAAGCATGGTGTTTGAATTTGGACCACTGCTCCTTACAAATGCGGAGAAATTCATTGAGGAAGCAGACATATGCAACAGGTTCCACGCCTGTAGAAATCCACAGGGAGATGCAGAAGAAGCACTAGTTGAAGGAAACATCGAAATGGTGACTTCATCTTAAACTTGATCAATCTAAACAGGAGCAAGGAGATTGATACCATGTATGTTAAGCTGCATGCTTGTATATTGTTATGAGCAAAAAAGACGCTATTAATCACTTGTAAAATAGAGCTTGTATTATGCAAATCATTCAATTGTGATTGCAACATTTATCTTTCGAATGGTTCATTAAATCTGGCTTTCTTCTATTTTCTTTAGCATTTTTTAAAGCCCTTCTTGCTGTCGTCGTTGAGTAAGCCTCCATATCTGCACCTTAGTTTGGCAAAATTGTCAGCCTAAGTCCGTGTTACTTGAATAAACGTCTGAGGTGGAGGCAGGAGTTAGAAATGTCACATTATCCCAAATGACCTCATCTGGCCCAAAGCAGACCTTACGGTCTTGCCGTTATCCAAGTTGGTCTGACCCAAACCCAGCATGGGTGACCCATATATATATATATATATATATATATATATATATATATATATATATATATATATATATAGTGCATGTAGACAATTGTAAGTATTGATTACAATAAACGTAATTGAGAATGTGAGACTTCCTGAATTTAAATACATCTAAATTTAATATTTAGATACTGTCATAGCCAGCAAGAATCACTCCTGGCCTATCCGATCTTGCGGGCCAAATAGCCATGTGGTTGACATAACAAAAGGCTGAAGTACAGTTTTCTTGAGGATTGCGAGATAGACCAATGTTTTCACTGAAAGAAATTACTTGCTCTCTGTTTGATGTCACAACAATCAAAATTAAGAAAACAAAGACACAATCCATGAAAGCGCACAAAATGAGGCATTTCAACATGAAAAGTGTAGGCATACACAAAGGAAGTTTCGGGTTCGGTACCAGCCACAGCTGAAATTATCCCCAAAACAGAAACGAAAATTCAGCTTATGCAAATATTGATGTAACAGTATAATTGTTAATTAGAATAAAATTGATTGAGAATGGCTTATGCAAATATTAATGTACAAGCCAAGTATGGAGTGTGTGAGCTTTTCTGGTGAACAGGTCACAGTATGTGTCCACACTGTTGTGTACGATAATTGATGGTCAGAGGTTTCCTGCATTGATATGTATTACGGTATATTTTGGAGATATCGTATAATATTATTCTGTATCAAATTTGTGAGATTCTAACTGTCATTATTTCCCTCATTTTATCCCCTAATTTATCTCCTTTGATAGTTTCCTAAAGACAAGAGACTAGTTGTATGTTCTAGGGCTGTATATATATTGTTCTAATTCATCATTAAGAGGAATAAGGAAGATTAGAGAGGCATAACTAGAGAGCCTCACGTTACAGCTTTGCCTCTCTCCAGTCTCACGTTACAACCTTGCTTCCTTCGCAAATTTGTTCATGGTATCAGAGCACCGTTAAACTAAACCATCTGTTTTTCATCACACAAACATTACCCCAATCATGACTAAAGATGGAGAGAAGAAGAGGTTCGTGGTAGAGCCCCATTCACCATACTATCTTCATCCATCCGACGATCCAGGAGTTCTAATCACAGTGGAAGGTTTTTGACGGTGATAACTACGATCTTTGGGAGAAGGCGGTACGAACCGCTTTGAAAGCGAAAAACAAACACTGGTTCATTGATGGAACCTTAAAGAAACCAGAAATCAAAGAAGGGGACTTCACTGAATACCATGCATGGGACATGGTGAATTCAATGGTATGCTCGTGGCTTCTTAACGTGATTGAACAGAAGCTACGTCCCAGCTTGGCCTATGCCGAGATGGCCTGGGCAATGTGGGAAGATCTTCAGAAAAGGTATGGAGTTGCTAGTGCTCCTAAAATTTATCAATTAAAGGCAAAAATTTCTGAGTGTAGACAAGGAGGCATGAGTGTTGTGGAGTTCTATTCCAAACTAAGAGGGCTTTGGAGTGAACTCGACAACCATGTTAAAATTCCCAGGTGTACTTGTAATGGGTGTGCATGCAAGGGTTGCAAGTGTGATGTGGCGTCTAGGATCATGATGATGCTTGATGCCGAAAAATCGTATCAATTCCTTCTTGGCTTGAACGATGATCTCTACTCTCAGATTCGTGGCCAGATACTTGCTATGGAGCCACTGCCTTCCTTGGAGAAAGTATTTAATATTGTGACCCAAGAAGAGCAGCACAAGAAGCTCATGGTGGGTCGAGATGATAGGACAGAGACGGTGGCGACATTTGTTGTGAGTTACGGCAGTAAAATTCAAGCCTCAGGCGAGAGAAGTACGTGCAAGCATTGTGGTCGATTCAGACATGACGAATCTAACTGTTTTGAGATCATTGGTTATCCATCTAGTTGGGGATCTCGTGGAAAAGGAAGAGGAAGAGGAAGAAACTCATGTGGTGGTCGAACCACTAGAAACAGAGGTAGAGGGGGAGGCCGTGAAGCGGCCTGTTCTGCTGGGATCCTTGGTTCTGGGCAGTAGCAGGCGCAGGGGACCGAGTGTGAAGAGCAGAGCAACAACGTCCTTTCTGGACTAACAAGCAATCAGGTTCAGCGACTTCTCAGCTTGATCGAGCCTTCCAAGCCAGGCTATGAGAAATTAGCAGGTAAAACCCCTAGGATAATTGACTCTGGGGCATCTTGGCATATGATGGGGGAGTTGTAAAATCTTGAACGTAAGACGAAAGTGCCACCCATTCCCGTGAATTTACCTAATGGGGCAAGTGTAGCAGTAAATATCCAAGGGAGTATGAATCTAAGCTCACAAATAAGTTTGGACAGAGTCCTTTATATACCAAATTTCTTTTGCAATTTAATCTCGGTGGCTCAATTAATTAGAGAATTAAAATGCATTGTGATTTTTGACGAGGACTTATGTGTGATACAGGACCGCACCTCGAAGAGCCCGATTGGAGTGGGTAGATTACAGGGAGGGGTTTACTGCTTCAACAAGTTGTCACCATCAACAGTTCAAGTCAACGCGGTAGGCTCTCACTACTTATGGCATGGACACTTAGGCCACCCTCCGGATCAAGTTTTGTCGTTGCTTTCTAGAGATTTTAATATTGGTAGTGATGGGAATAATGGACCTTGTGATATTTGCTTTCGTCCTAAACAAACGCGCACCTGTTTTGTTAAAAGTGAAAGTCATGTTAAAGAATTATTTGGACTTATTCATTGTGACAGTTGGGGTGCTTACAGAGTACCTTCTCTTTGTGGTGCTCAATATTTTTTTTACAATTGTTGATGATGCTAGTCGGGCCGTGTGGGTTTATTTAATGGGAGAAAAGGGGGAAGCGTCAATGTTGTCGCAAAATTTTGTCCTCATGGTGAAAACATAATTTGAAAGAGATGTGAAAATAGTTAGAAGTGATAATGGACTGGAATTTTTATCTAGGGCCATGAAATGTTTTTATCAAGAAAAGGGGATTATGCATGACACGAGTTGCCTGGATACTCCCTAACAAAATGGACGAGTTGAGAGAAAATATAGGCATATCTTGAATGTTGCTAGGGCCTTACGCTTCCAAGCTCACTTACCTCTTGATTTTTGGGGGGAGAGTGCACTCACCGCAGCATATTTAATCAATCGAACCCCTAGCAAAGTATTGAATGGTAAAACCTCATATGAGATTTTGTTCAATGCTAAGCCCTCATATGATCATGTCAAAATGTTTGGTTGTCTTTGCTATGCTCATTCTAAGCTAAGGACCAAGGACAAGTTTGCCCTCGAAGTAGGAAATGTATTTTCGTGGGTTACCTTTATGGTAAGAAGGGTTAGAAAGTCCATGACTTGGAAACAAATGAAATTTTCATTAGTCACGATGTGGTATTCCATGAGACAATATTTCTATTTTCCACACATAAAGTTGGGCATTGTGAAGAAGATAGATTGCTTGGCAACAGTACCATAATTGATGAAGTCTGTTTGAGGGATTGGGTTTTTCATGAACATGAAAGTGATGAACACAGACCCATTGGGTCAATTGAAGGAGAAGAGCCCACAATCAAAGAATAGGAGCTCCAAAATTCTGGGTCTGGCATGAATGAGGATACTGGGACATTAGAACACACAGGCCCACCCGCCGACCCTGCAATGCCAATTTCCACTGGGCTAGATATGTCCGTAGATAGGGGGAGTACTGAGAATCTTGTCACTCAGCCCAGTAACAACAATGACACTCGGCCCACCAGAGTCAGGCGAGCTCCATCACATTTGGATGACTATATTTGTTATGCTGCTCAAGTCAACGACCCTCCTCTCGCATCTTCACCACCAAAAGGCTCTTCAGGTAATCCTTATCCCTTAGTCAATTATATCACATGCAATAATTTCTCTGATAGCCATAAAGCTTTTCTTACTACCATTACAAAGATTGTGGAGCCCAAGTCCTATCAAGAAGCTGTTACAGATCCTCATTGGCGACTGGCCATGTCTGAAGAAATTCGTGCTCTAGAGGAAAATAAGACTTGGACTCTTGAAGATTTGCCACCCGGGAAGAAACAATCAGCTGCAAATGGGTCTATAAGGTTAAGTACAAGTCAGATGGCACTATTGAAAGGTTCAAAGCTCAACTTGTGGTGAGAGGTGATCATCAATTAGAAGGTTTTAATTTCAATGAGACATTTGCTCCCGTACCCAAAATGTCCAGGGTGAGAACTTTTCTATCCGTTGCCGTTGCCAGAGGTTAGGAACTTCATCAGATGGATGTCAATAATGCATTTTTGCATGGTGATTTAGAAGAGGAGGTCTATATGCTTTTGCCGCCTGGTTTTTCTTCTAGTTCACCTACCAAAATGTGCCGGTTGCGCAACTCACTTTATGGCTTTTGCCAAGCACCCCGACAATGGTTTGCCAAGCTCTCTTCTACACTTACATCCTATGGTTTCGTGAGATCCTATGCTGACTACTCTTTGTTTACATATCGCAAGGGTAAGGTATTTTTGGCTCTTCTAGTGTATGTCGATGATATTATTCTGGTTGGCAATGACTCCCAAGCTTGTACTGAGTTCAAAACTTACTTGAATGATTGCTTTCGAATCAAGGATCTTGGTACCTTAAAATACTTCCTTGGTATTGAAGTAGCTCGCGGTCCACGAGGACTCTTCCTTTGTCAACGCAAGTATGCACTTGAAATTGTGGAAGAGAGTGGTCTTTTGGGGAGCAAGCCAGCAGATTTTCCCATGGAGGAGAACCACAAGCTCGCACTTGCCAAGGGTAGAGCGTTGAATGATCCCAGTCGATATCGACGCTTAGTTGGGCGTCTCATTTATCTCACCATTACCAGGCCAGAGTTATGTTACGCGGTCCATATCTTGTCACAATTCATGCAAGAACCCAGGGAAGAACATATGGATGCTGCTCGACGAGTTCTCCGGTATCTTAAAGGTACACTAGTTCTGGAATTTGACTGCGTTCTGATTGTGATCTCCAAGTTCGTGCATACTGTGATGCCGACTGGGGTGCCTGCCCTCTTACCAGGCGGTCTCTCACTGGGTATCTTGTTACCCTTGGTGGATCCTCAATATCTTGGAAAACAAAGAAACAAACGACGGTTTCACGATCATCTGCTAAAGATGAGTACCGATCTATTGCAGCAACAACAAGTGAGTTAATTTGGTTGAAAGCCTTCCTTGCCTCTCACGAGGTGTTCCATGATTCCACTATGCACCTCTTCTGTGATAGCCAGGCTACACTTCACATTGCTAAGAATCCGGTGTTTCATGAACGGACAAAACATATTGAGCTCGACTGTCATTTTGTGCGGGAAAAGTTTGAAGCTGGTGATGTCACTTTCTCATATGTTTCATCCAAGCACCAGCCGATAGATATCTTCATCAAAGCTCTTGGACGAAAGTCGTTTACTTACTTAGGGGGCAAGTTGGGCATGATTAACCCCCATGCTCCACCTTGAGGGGGAGTATTACGGTATATTTTAGAGATACCGTATAATATTATTTAGTGTCAAATTTATGAGATTCTAGCTGTCATTATTTCCCTAATTTTATCCCCTAATTTATCTCCTTTGATAGTTTCCTAAAGACAAGAGACTAGTTGTATGTTCTAGGGCTGTATATATATTGTTCTAATTCATCATTAAGAGGAATAAGGAAGATTAGAGAGGCATAACCAGAGAGCCCCACGTTACAGCTTTGCCTCTCTCCAGTCTCACGTTACAACCTTGCTTCCTTCACAAATTTGTTCAATATGCTCCATGCTCTATATCCATTCCATGCCCCTGCATTAGTTAAAGAGAGAGACGTCAGCTCGGTATTGCATTTTAAGTATTTGCTGATTCCAGAAAAGTAATGCAATAGCACAAACTCCAAATTTGAATTTGAATTCTGAGAAAAGTAATTACAAAACGAAATTAGCATTGATATCTATTGCTAAATTTGAATTCCCATAAATCACAAAATGCAAATTCGAATTTTAGTTCCTTAATTGATCACCAAAACCCTAAATTCATACTACTAACAACAAACTTGACATGCCACAAGAAATTGACAAGTAAAAGTGTAAAACCCTTAGTTAACAGTACTTATAGCAAAGTGCACCCAATTGCCGAAATGAAATAGCAATTTAAGCAATGAGTGCAACCATTGAGAAAAAAGAGCCTGGGCAGTCGTTGAATGGTGCGCCCACAGTTGAAAGATTGGTGGTTTTTGCTGCAGCGAGCAAGAGTTGAGAGAACTCAAACTTAACGTGCAAGTATAAAGAAATGGGGAGTGAATGAGAGGGAATAGCTTAAGAAGAAAAGCATACACAAACACACACAAAGAAACAGAGAGAAGAGAAATAGGGTTTCCCTGCAATTGGTCGAAAGAAGGGCACACACAAAAACTAGGAATGTATCTATGTTGGTGTGTGTGTGTGTGTGTGTGTGTGTGTGTGTGTATATATATATATATATATATATATATATATACATACATACATACATACACACACATACGGGACACATACATATGTATAGGGCAACTTTCGTATTTTAAGGAAAATGTAGTATAGTAAGTCTTGAGCAAGATTACTCCATGATAACTTGCTATAAAACCCTCTTACACAAAAATTTTTGCAATAAAATATCAATTTAACTATCTATTACTCCCATGCAAGGTTGTTAAAGTCAGAATCCTAGTTAGGATTGATGGGGGTCCTTAGAATCGAAATTGTGATTCGGATCAAGGTGCATTAAATTCTAATATTTATTTGGAATAGTGATAATTATTTCGGAAGAACAAAAAATCTTAATAAACATTCACAAAAATGTGGAACTTTGTGTTAACTATATTTCGTGGGCATTTTTGATACAAAATAGATATTGTTAGAATAATTTCTAGATTACAATAATAAAATTTATTTAGAATCGTGAATTGTTGACCTGTCAGTTCAGACGGGCAGGTTAAATTACTGGTCGGATGTATTTGGGTTCGGGTAAAATACGGGTCGGGTATATTTCGGGTTCGCTTAAAACACCGATGAGTGTATTTCAGTTTTACAGGTTTCGGGTTAACTCAATGGATTTGGAGCGCCTTTTTATTGAGTTGTTTTTTTCAAAATTAAAATATTGGCATATTTATTACTTGAAATTGTCTATATTTAATGAACAAGCATTTTAATTGTAATTTCTTAAAAGAACATAAAAAATATTCAAACTTTTCAATATGATATATGAACGTCATGTACCAATAGACAGTGAGTCACATTTGAGTCACTTGGTCCGTATACTAAAATATTAATAATAGGTCGGGTCATTCATAGGCCGGCCCATCTAAAGCATGGTAGGGGGTTGGAGCAGTTCGACCTATTAATAACCCATTTAGTGATTCGATATTTTGTTAATTAACTTACCATTACCTAATCATATATGCTTTATTAATTGGTCGATCTTAACACAAACACAAGTTAGTCCATTGCCCAACTGACATCAAGTTTGAGACTAATTAGGAGGAAGTCAAATGAAAGAATATTATAGACGCATAAGATATTACAATTATTTATTAATTATAACATCAAAATTTTAGATTATTATAGAGTAATATTATTTAAAATGCGATAAGACATATTCATTTTACTAAGAATATAATGGTACGACTTGAGTATTTTTAATACTTTCTAAACTGATTTTCTTAAAACTAGATATTTTGTACCCATTTTCTAAATTGTTTCATTTATAAGTTGTATATGATGTTATCTTATGGGAATGAACTTGGAAAAGAGTGAGTACTATTGTCTAATTTGCAAAGGGATGCAATAGTTACACAACGCTTCTCTAAATGATTCATTATAATGAAAAACTATTATTGTTAAGGGGGAAAAATTAAAGAAAAATGAAAAATAAGGGTATAATATTCGGGTTGAGCGGGCGGGTTCGGGTTCCGGTCGGGTTTGACCCAAAACTTTGCAGTTTCGAGTTCGGTTTATTTCGGGTTCGGGTCGAGAAAATCATGTTCAAAATCCAAAGCTTTCGGCTGGGTTTTCAGGTCAGGCCAGTTTTTGTCAAGTCTAGTGAATTGTATTGCAGGATCGTGGAATGATATTATGATACTACCAAAGTTTTTTGAACTAAATTGGGATCGTAAGATCCTAAATTCCTGATTACTCTAAATTCTATAGGGAATTGGATTTGTAGAGCTTTTGAATCATAGAATAGTAGGATTGTAACTTGTAAGACGCGGGCTGTGATTTTAATAACTATGCTCCCATGGAACATTTTACTTTAATTTACTGTATTTTTTTTTAATAAAAGAAACATCTGTACAATTTAAAGATAAAGCTATGTATTTTTGATCCTCCCTTCCCAGTTCCGCCATTACCGGCCAAACTATGATTTTGAGTCTGAATATTGATCCAATTCAGTTCCAATGTGCTTAACTTGAGGTATCAGTTGCTTGAACTCTCAGTCTCAAATACAGGATTATTTTCTTTAAGCTGCGATTACAAAATGCAAACTTCCTAAGAAGTAGATCCAAAGAAAGATCTTAAGAATATGCTTGCTTCAGACCTTCCCTACATCACCCGCAAAACTTTGATGTACGCAGCTATCCTGCTTTGAGACCCGTCAGTTCGGACGGACGGGTTAAATACGGGTTGGATGTATTTGGGTTCAGGTAAAATATGAGTCGGGTGTATTTCGGGTTTAAGTAAAATACGGGCCGGTGTACTTCGGTTTTACGGGTTTCGGATCAACCTAACGGGTTTAGAATGCCTTTTCTGTGAATTATTTTTCTTTTTCCAAAATCAAAAACTTTGCATATTTATTACTCAAAATTATCAGTATTTAATGAAAATGCATGGTAATTGTAATTTCTCAAAAGAATATTAAAAATATTCAAATTTTTTATTATAATATATGAACATCTTGTATGAGCGGGTAAAGAATCAAACCCCACTTGGTTTTGGTAGATCGACCCGTGCATTGAAAGAAGGTTAAAAGGGGTCGGCCATTTATGGGGCAGCCCGTCTAGAGTATTTTAATGGGTTGCAGCAGTTTGACCGCTAATAACCTATTTAGTAATTGAATATTTTTATTAATTGACCTACTGATGTCCAATCAGGTAAAACTTTATTAATAGGTCAACTCCAATATGAATACGGCTAGTCGTTTTCCTACCACTAGCATCATAATTCAAGACTAGTTGAATAAAAGTCAAATAAAATTGAATAAAAGACGTATAAGATATTATCTTGCAGTTATAATATCAAAAATTTAAATTATTACAAATTAATTAATTTAAAAAATAATTAGACATATTTGTTTAACTGAGTACATAATGGTATGGCTTGCACATCTTGAATGCTTGTCTTCTTCTAAATTAACTTTTTTTAAAAGATTAGATAGTTATTTCATGTAATTTTATACCCATTTTTAATATTTTTTCATTTAAAATTTGTGTACGATATTATTTTTATAGAATGGAGACGAAAAAATGAGGTTATTATTGCTTAATTTGTAAATAGATGCAATAGGTATAAAATGTCTTTTTAAACTATTCGATAAACATGACTAAGCATTATTGTTAAGAGGAATAAATTATAGAAAAATAAAAAACTAAGGATATAATATTCGGGTCAAGCGGGCGGATTCGGTTTCGGGTCCAGTTTGACCCGCTAATTTATGGTTTTTCGGATTCAATTTATTTCGGGTTCAGGTCTAGAAAATCGTGCTCAAAACTCAAAATTTTCGGACGAATTCGGATCAAATTTACGGATCGGGCCGATTTTGGCCAGGTCGACTTGCTTTCCACTATTGTTACAGCTGGGTTCATCATTAAACGAATATTCATTTTGTCGAGTGCATTTAGCATATAAATTGGTTGTTCCCTGATAACTTGTACAGTGTGATAGAGATCACCCCACTGCAAGCCAAGTTCAATTAGATACCCCAGCGCAAAATATTCGAGCACTAGTCTAGGAGGTCTTAAGTCAGGGTTCCAGTTCCATTGGTCATTCATGCATGCCAATAAAACAACTGCTTAGTCACTTGATCCAATAAGCATTGAAGTTATTTTAGGGAGCAAATTAGCTCATTTTCTAGCTCACATTAAAGCCAGTAGATGATAGAAGTTGCCCCACCTTTTGATGCCAACGGAGCAGCTCATTCAGGTAGCTCAGAATGAGTAGTCAACACCCCGCCTAGTTCACTCCAGTAGGTTCAGTTTTAGGGAATCAATTTTGTCTCTATTTTGCAACAACCTTTTGGCTCATTTAAGGAGGTGAAAAGGTGCCAAAAATATTATCTCAAGTGACCTCAAAATTGCAGCATCAGATCATATAACATCAACTTTTATCCGGCTCAAGTTCATAAGAATTCCTTTTGATCTGCTGATTGTTGTGCTGCTGCCTTTTGTTGACTGCCAGGGGCATTCTCAATGGTTGAAAGCTGCAACTTGCACCCAATGGTCAACATTAGGAGAGCTAAGATGCTGCATTAGCTTGAAACCTCATTAATGAAGATTAGAAAATCAAAGAGGTGTCGAGGATCAAGCCAAACTTCTTGTTTAAGGCCTAGTGCATGTGAACTTTTTGCTGCTGTTTTTAGAAACTGATGTACCTTGGTTTAGCCGTTGTGAGAGGGAGTGATGCTTAGTTTAAAAGCCTAATTTTTATGTTGCAATATTCAGTTGTTGCTGTATGAACGTTGGGCATAGCTCCTTCTATCAAAATTCTCTATATCTTATCCTACTAACTGGCCATTATAGGGGGTGATCTAGTGAGTCTTGACTTGCTAACTGGTGGCTGTCTTATCCAATTTGCGACCAAGGGCCCTGATTCTAGTTTGGTGGTATATCTTATCCAAGTTTGAATCAGTTTATATTGTTTACTTTGTGTTTCAATCCATTAAGTCAGTTATGTTTGCAAGTGTTTGTTTGGAGAGTTGCAGGTATCTTCTATGCATTTCTTATTCTTGCATATTCCTCCGTCATATTTGGTATCAAAGCTTAAGCTACTCTACTAGGCCTAAACCTCGGCCACAAACATATCCCTCTGACCCAAACACATAACCCACAAAGAACCAGTTTACTACCCAGGCAAGACAAGTAGTATCATGACCCCTCGAAACAAAAATTTGAGACCTTAATGAAGAATTATGAACATTTGGAGAAACAGAAAGAGTATCCTAGGAGGTAGTTTGGGAAATATCTCAAGAACAAAAAGAGAGCCTTACAATCTGATGCAGCTATCTCTTCAGGTCATTCACATGGAGAGTCTGAAAGCCAAGAGAACCCTTTTAGCACCTCCAGTGAAGATGACTCTGAACCAAGGAATAGAAGAGGTAGAAGACACCATCACCATCAAACCAGCTTTGACATCAAAATAGAGATTCCAAAGTTTAAAGGAAGACTTGACCCTGCTAAGTTTCTTGATTTGTTGCATACAATTGAGTGGGTCTTTGATTACAAATACATCCTAGAAGATAAGAAGGTCAAGTTGGGAGCTTTGCGATTGAGGAAGTGCGCATCATTCTGGAGGATCAACCTATGTGCCAAAAGAGCGAAGAAAGGGCAGAGCAAAATTAAGACTTGTGCCAAGATGAAATCCAATCTCAAGAATAGGTTTTTAGCCCCCTTCTTACCTTCAGGATAACTACTCTCAATTGCATAGTTTGACTCAAGGAACTATGACTATTGAGGAGTACACTCAAGAGTTTGAAGAACTCTTGATAAAATGTGATTTACAAGAACCAGAGGATCAGCCTTTCAACAAGGGGAGCACTTAGCTGACCCTTAAGCTTGCTGGCAACTCATTTCATATTGCTGCAAGACCCTAACTCCATAAAACAAACTCCCGCCTAACCATAATGCTAATCGGAGATGTTATAAGTGTCACAGCTTGAGAAATATAGCCTCTGATTGTCCCAATAGAAGAGTGATTATCCTAGAAGAATATCAAGCTACCTAGGTGGAAGAGATGAAGGAGGAAAAGGAGGTTTGCTTGCTGGAAGAGCAAGAAGGAGATGAGGTGGTTGCTGAACCAAATGAGGGAGAGATGTTGGTGATTAGAAGAGCCTTTAATGTCCGGAGAAGTGCCAAGGATGAGCAAAGGGAAAATGTTTTCCACAACAGATGTACCATCTAAGGCAAGTCTGCTTCTTGATCATAGATAGTAGGAGCTGCTCCAATGTAGTTTCTACCACACTGATTGAGAAGCTTGGGTTGCAAACTTCCCTACATTCCCACCCTTACTGCATTTAGTGGCTCAATCAAGGCAACGGTTTACAAGTTAATCATAGGTGTTTGGTAGTTTTCTCTACTAACAAAGTTATTTTTATGAACTGTGGTGCGACATAATCCCTATGGACACATGTCATGCGCTACTAGGAAGACCTTAGATGTTTGATAGAAGAGTAACTGACTATGGTTACCTGAACACCTATTCATTCACTAAGAATGGTCAGAAAACAACCCTTTCCCCTTTAGCTCCACATCAACTGCTCAAACACAAGCCCTCCAAAACCTATTACCAAACTAAAATGCTCTTTATGCTAGCAGAGCCTACCCTCAAGGCTTTACAACATGAGTTCAAATCATTCAAGGACTAGATCATTTAATTCAGTTTTGACCCAGAAGTGACCTAATCTTTACCACCACAAACCAAAGCCATCATTGACCAATATGCACATGTCTCTGCTGAGGAGATTCCTCCTGACCTCCCTTTCAAAAGAACTATCCAGCACCACATTGGCTGAATTCCAAGGGTTGTTTTACCTAACAAACCTGCCTACAGAATGAACGCTAAAGATGCTCAAGATGTGCAAAGGCATGTGGAGTAATTGGTGACCAAGGGAATTGTGAGAGAAAACTTGAATTTATGTGCTTTGCCAGCCTTGCTTTTCTAAGAAAGATGAGAGCATGAGGATGTGTGTAGATAGTAAAGCCATTAACAAGATAACTATCAAGTATACACATTCTATTGTAAGACTAGAAGACATGCTGGATGAGCTCCATGGGTCTAATGTCTTCTCTAAAGTGGATTTAAGAAGTGGTTAGATCAGGATCAGAGAGGGTGATGAATAGAAGACTGCCTTCAAAACAAAAGGAGGTCTGTATGAGTGGTTGGTTATGTCTTTTGGCCTATCCAATGCACCCAGTACTTCATGAGGCTAATGAACCATGTGTTCAGAACCTTTATAGGTAGATTTGTTGTTATCTACTTTGATGATATCTTAATCTACAACAAGATAGAAAAAGAGCACGCAACCATCTCAAGTAAGTGATTCAGGTCCTAGAAAGGGAGAAATTGTATGGTAATCTCAAGAAGTGTACATTTTTCACTCATGAGGTCAGATTCTTAGGATACATAGTCATTGCCAATGGAATTTAGGTTGACGAGAGTAATTAGGACTGGCTACGTCCTAAGAGTATCTATGATATTAGAAGTTTTCATGGGCTAGTATCATTCTATAGGATGTTTGTCAAGAACTTCAGTACCATTATGGCACCCCTGACTGAAGTAATTAAAATGACTTCTTTTCAGTGGACTTCTAAGGCTTAACAAGCCTTTGAGAGATCAAAAGCAAGCTCACGCAAGCTCCTGTTCTAGCCATGTCGTCTTTGAAAAGATATTTGAAGTTGAGTGTGATGCCTCAGGAGTAGTCATGGGAGGAGTTTTAACTCAGGAGGGCAGACCTCTAGCTTACTTCAGTGAGAAGCTATGTGATTCTAAGAGAAGATGTTTAACAAATGACAAGGCATTATATACTGCAACGCCCCAAAATACTAATGACTTGATTTACGGAAAACTGCAACGGAAGACTTAACGATTGAAGGCGCTACCACTGTCCTGATAAAGACAAGGCTCACTGAAACCATTTAATCTTGCAACTCAAGTTCAAATCACAATATCTATTAAACTGAAATACTTCAAGACCAAAGTCCATAATAGTTCAATCTTCAATACAATCAATTTAATCATACCATATGCTAACTCGCACTCCACACTACCCAAGTATAGACCCAACTTAACCCTGAGGTCGATCCCAACATTCATATTGTGCTGAATCCACTGTGAGTATCTGATGACTTCCAAAAGGGCTTGCTAAATGGAGAAACATGTGACACTTCATCACCTAAAATGGAAAACATGAAAACAATTCGAAAATATAAGCAAAAACTCAGTACATACATTCTTGTATTGTAAAATGAGCGTAGAAACACTATTGATGGGTACCCGCCTTTGTAATTCATTTAGTTTGCAATAACAATGAAAATAAAAGTAATATGAAATTGAATTGCTCATTATTATCTGGATGTGAACCCTTTGTAATGATCTAATCTATACATAGGTATACACCTGCCAATCCGATCAAGAGTTGGCCTAAAGCCGCGCGGGTAAATGATGAGCTGACGCCCTATAGATGATAACTGATGGGGTCACAAGTTAAATGGCAAATCACTGTATAAACTGATTCATTGATAAACTTATTGAGAGTTGTAACTTGATAAACATGTTCTGCTTTCTGAAGATACAGGCAATGGATGTACCTTGAGTCTTTAAAAATATCATTTGACTTGATATAAATGTCATCTGTTTCATAAATGTCATTTAACTTAATAAATATGTTCTGACTTGATAAGAGTTATGTATAATAGGGAACGATAACTAGGCATCGACTCTGTTTCATAAATGACAATGTAGATATGTATAGTCAGTAAATGATGCTTACTCACATAATTGAGTAAGTAAAAGTATGTGTAATAGGAATTGAGTAAGTCATATTTATCAGAGTGGTTTTGGCCTTTTCTGATATAGGTTTCTGATACCATTCTGAATTGAGCAAGTATTAAAGATTTGAACACTACAATGAGTGCTTATGTATGGTGATAACAATTAGTAGCTTGAGGTGTGCTACGTGGCATTATATGTGTGGTATAAGTGAGATTAAGTTGCCATGTGTAGGAATTATCTGGTCTTGATAGTAAGACCTTACCTTATCAATGCTCCCATTACTTTCTTTCATTAACTTATTTTTTGCCTTAGTTACCTTAAATTGTTCATAGGCATCATTTCTTTGTCACTAACACTCTCTTGATTGGTAATGGAGTGTTTATAGAAAAAAAAAAAAAAAATCTCATATATGGTTTGTGGGGAGTTCTTTAAACACATCTGAGCAACCTTTCTTATAGGTGATTCAAACCCTAACAATCATAATCATTTAATTCTCTGTTTCCATAATGGAGCCTATATACCTAATTACATAATTCGTATACAAAAACAGGGTAGTTTTCCTCAAAATTCCATAACTCCCTGATTACACCTCCAAAATTCATGATATTTTGCCAAAAACTCCCAAATACTATAGAAAATCTATAGTAAAATTTTTAGAATTTTTCTCCAAGTATACACTGCACAGAAATTGAAATAATAGCCCAATTTGCACCAAAGCAGGGTAGTTCAATTCAAAATTTCATAACTCATAAAATACATCTTCAAAATTCATGAAAGTTGCCAGAAATTGCCCAATATCATCTAGAAGCTACAATAAAAATTTCATAAATTTTGGACTAGCCAATTATTCCCAATAATTCAGAGAGTGGATGACTGTAGCAAAAATCCGAAAATATCCATAATCCATGTATGAACAATAAACCCTACATTATTGCCATCTCAAGTAAGCATCCAAAGCACCACAATCAGATATAAAAATATCATTTAAGGCCTTATATGCATAACTCATATCAAAATCACAACAAATGAAACAAGCAAGCTTAAATTCAACTTCCATGATTCAACTCATTTGATCACACTTCCAATTCATCACCCACAACTTTAAACATCTCCCAACTCAATAAAAATTACATAATAACTATCAATTTGATCATGTAAACAATAATCACAACTAAAACAACCCCAAAAATTCAAAATAAAACAAGTTAGGGTTGTGCATATACCTTACTTTAGGCTTGAATTAGAGGGAGGAGGGGCTATTTTGAGTGATTTTGATGGTTGGGCATGATAGCTGATAGCAAGGGGAAGTCAGGGTAGCTGGAACATGGCCGAAAAAGTGGCCGGAAACTACCAGAACTGGCGGCACAAGGAGTAGCAGCTGCTGCCCCTGTTTTCTGCCTATGCGTGAGGTACAAAGAGAAAGAAGAGGGTTGAGTTTTTGCTATTTTTGTTTGCTGAATATTGTGTGTAAAAATTGTCAATTTATAGCCACATATGGCTGTAAATTTTCAACCCAAAAAGTAGCTTTTTGCTAATTAAAATTAGGTAATGAAATGAACAATTAGTGAAATAACAAAGTTAGTAAGGTTTTAGGCTTTTGTTTTGAGCCCAATAAGCTAAGTTCGGGCTTGAAATATTATACGAAATATTGGAAAAAAATTTATAGTACTCGGGATTAAAGTTACTGATGGTAAGAAAATAATTAGTTACTAAATTATACTTACCGAGGCCTAATATCAATTCACCTGATATTTAATCAATCAACGAAACTTGAGTTAACAATCAATGAAACTTGAATTGCAAAGTGAGATCCAAATGAAATATCCCCCAACTGGGATGATTTAATATGATAAATGAAAGTGAAAATTTTAAATGATATAAGAAAATTTGGTAAATATATGAATTGAGTGTAATTGAATTAATAAACACGATTTGGTTAAACAAACAACCATGAGTAATTAAATCAATAAACATGATTAATTAAATAAATAAATATGATTTAAATAAATAATTATGGGTTAGGGTTGGGTTATTACATATACTATCATTAGATGCTTGTAACATTGCAGCCACTATCTTGTAGATAACGAGTTCATCCTCCACTCTAATCATGAGGCCTTAAAGTACATCCAGAGCCAACACAAACTCCATGCTAGGCATGCAAAGTAGGTGGAGTATCTTTACTCATTCCATTTCACCATGAAGTATAAGTCAAGAAAGATGAATACGGGAGTTGATGCATTATCCAGGAAACACCTTCGATCTTATTTCAGCTTAAAACCTATGTTTTGGGCTTTGAGCATATCAAGTCCTTGTATAAACATGACGAGGATTTTAGGGAGCTGTATGAGCAATGCAAGCATAAGCCCAAGGGAGAGTATCTCATCCAGAATGGGTATCTTATGGGAATAAGATTGTGTGATCCCAAATCTGGAATAAGGGAGCTATTGATAAGAGAAGTACATGGAAGAGCTCTAGCTAGCCACTATGAAGAAAACAAGACGACATCTATGCTCTATGAGTATGATTACTACCCAGGGATGACTATGGATGTGTAGGATATCCTCAAGAGATGTGCCAGCTGTCAAGTAGCTAAGAGCCACTCCCTACCCCAAGGGTTGTATGCACTACTTCCTATCCTTCTTAAGCCTTGGACATATATGAACATGAATTTTGTATTGGGATTGCCTAGGACATAAAGAGGCTAAGATTCAATCTTTGTAGTTGTGGATAGGTTCTCCAAGATGACTTATTTTATAGCATGTTGCAAGGCCACTGATGTTGTTCAAGCTACTAGGCTCTATTTCAGGGAGGTAATGAGACTCCATGGTGTTCCTAGGTCCATAGTATCAGATGAGGACACCAAGTTTTTTAGTCATTTTTGGATAACCCTATGGAAGAGGTTGGGAACAAAGCTCAAATTCAGCACTACTTGTCATTCATAAACTAACGGCAAAACTGAGGTCACCAACAGGACCCTTGGTGCCCTCCTAAGAGTGCTGGTCAAGACCCAAGCCAAGGCCTGGGATCTCCTACTATCCTATGTGGAGTTTGCATACAATAGAGAATCACACAAGACCACTGGCTTATCACCTTTTCAAACAGTGTGTGGTCTTCATCCTTTAACTCCAAGGGATCTAGCCTCTAGATCCATTGAAGGAAAACCAAGTTTAGAGATAGAGAAGAGGGTCAAGGAAATCGAGGAGTTGTATAATAAGGTAAAGGAGAAGATTGAAAGAAGCAATGCTAGCTACCAAGCCAAATCAAACAGACATAAGAAGAAGGTTATTGTTTAGCCAGGGGATGAAGTATGGGTCTATTTGAGAAATAAAGATTCCCACAGAAGAGAAGATCCAAACTGAGCTCAAGAGCAGATGGTCCATTTGAGATTCTAGAGAGAATCAATAACAATGCATACAGAGTTGACCTACCAGGAGAATATGGGTTTTAACCACCTTTGCTGTGACAGAGCTGAGTCCTTATTTAGATGATGTGCCCCTTGAGAATTTGAGGTAAATTCTCTTCATCAAGGGGAGAATGATGGAGATCACCCCACTACAAGCCAAGTTTAATTGGGTACTCCAACCTAGAATATTCAAGCACTAGTCTCAGAGGTCTTAAGTTAAGGTTCCAATTCTATTGATCATTCATGCATGCCAATAAAACCACTGCTTAGTTACTTGATCCAATAGGCACGGGAGTTATTTTGGGGAGCAACTTAGCTCATTTACTAGCTCACATTAAAGCCAGTAGATGATAGAAGTTGCCCCACCTTTTGATGAAAACAAAGTAGCTCATTCAGTGAGCTCAGAATGACTAGTCAATGCCCTACCCAGTAGGGGTGGCAATGGATCGGGTTCGAGTTGGGTGAACTATCATCCGCATCCATCACCTGCTTTAATCCGCATCATCCAATCCACCCATCATCTATAAAAATCTAATTCAATCCATCCATCCACCATCCGCGGGTGCAAACGGGTGGATTGAATTGTAAACGGGTGATGAAAGTTTATATGTAATCTGTTAGCAAATTTATATAAAAAAAGTAAGTTTTGCCTTTTGAAAGGTTAAAAAAGATATTTTAGGTACAAAGAACAAATAAATATCATATTCATCACTTTAATTTTGAGAAAATCATAGAATTAATAATATAATTGTCTAAAAAATAAGTAAAATTTAAAGGTCAACAATAAAAAGTAAACTAATTGCAAATAGGAGATAAACAAGTGGATGACTAAGCGGGTGATGGATCGGGTGACGGGTCGGATGGGGCATCACCCGGATCCAATCCAATCCGTCAAACCATCATCCATCATCCATCAATCATCCATGTATTTTGGATTTTCACTTATTTTTTCGGGTCGGGTGGAATGGATATCCATCGGTGCGGATGAAATTACCACCCCTACTACCCAGTTCACTCCAAAAGGTCCAGTTTTCGGGAATCAATTTTGACTCTATTTTGCAACAACCTTTTGGCTCATTTAAGGAGGTGAAAGGTGTTAAAAATATTATCTCAAGTAACAAAATTGTAGCATGAGATCAGTTAATATTAGTTTTTATCCAGCTCAAGTTCACAAGAATTTTCCTTTGATCCACTGGTTATTGAGTCGCTGCCTCTTGCTAACTGCCAGGGGAGTTCTTAATGCTTGAAGCTAGAACTTGTACCCAATGGCCATTGTTAGGAGAGCTAAGATATTGCATTAGCTTGACATCTCATTAATAGAGATTAGCAAACTACAGAGGTGTCGAGGATCAAGCTAAACTTGTTGTTTAAGGGCTAGTGTATTTGAACTTTTACTGCTCTTTTAGAAATTGATGTACCTTGGTTTAGCCGTTGTGAAAGGGAATGAGGCTTAGTTTAAAAGCATAATTTTTATGTTGTAATATTCAGTTGTTGTTGTACAAAAGTTGAGCATAACTCCTTCTCTCAAAATTCTCTCTAGCTTATCGTACAAACCGGTCATTGTACGGGGTGATCTAGTCAGTCTTGATTTGCTAATTGGTGGTGTGTCTTATCCAATTTTCAACCAAGGGCCTTGAGTCCAGTTTGGTGGTGTGTCTTATCCAAGCTTGAATCGGTTTATGTTGTTTTATTTGTGTTTCAATCCACTAAGTCAGTTATGTTTGCAAATGTTTGTTTGGAGAGTTCCAGGTATCTTCTACTCATTTCCTGTTCTTGCATGTTTCTCCAATACAGTGGTAAGGAATATTACTTGTACAAGGGGGCAAATTGGCAGCTTCAACCTTTGCTGCTATTTCTACACATTAGCAACTAGAGATGGCGATAGATTTGGTCCACTTCCACCAGACCTATTTAATTTTGCCCTCGTCACAGATGGGCCCCCTTCCCTACCTCGCCCGTCGGGGTGCTTGGTGAGACATCAGAGTCGTGTCTGGATTGGCTCTGATACCACTTATCATAGGGCGATTACTTTCTTCCTAAAAGGCCGGTCTGATGGGATATGCAGTACCACCGCTTATAAGCCTAGAACCCTCCTATCACTTTTTCAATTTGGAACTCTTATCAGTGGCACATGGCAAGAGCCATAAATTTTGCCACATCATTCACTTCCTCATATTTATATGTGCGTATCAAAAGGTGGGTATGTAAAATGTAAATTAATAACTTCCGATTTTTGCTAATAGGGATGATAGTAGGTCTTCGATCCAATCCATGTTCATTAGATCCGATCCAAATTAGAGGACCTGGGGGATGGCAGTGGGTCTTGACCCGACCCATGTCCATCATATCCGATCCAAAATAGAGGAATTGGGTCTCATCAAATGAGACCCAATGAATTTTAAGCAGGTTTGGGTCCAAAGGACATGTGTTAGGTCTAGGTCGGGGTTTGAAAAATTTAGATCCAAATCTGATCCAAGATCCGTTTAAGAGCCATTAATTTTTTTAAAAAAATTATAGCAAAGGCAATTGGCAGAAGTAATTCTACACTAGTAAACCTTAAAACCACTTTACTTGCTGATGATCATAGAAGAAGAACTATTTTGCAATGTTTGTTTAAAATTTGATGGATTCTGACTCTAGGTACGTATGCCAACAACATGCTTTTTAATTTTCCGTATTTAATATTTATCTGTTGTTTAAAAAATCAACTACAGCACACATGATTCATTTCAAGGCCCATAATCTATAAAACATCGATTTATAGCTAAAAACATCGCTTTATAGCTAACATCTACTAATTAAATGTAGCAATTCATTGAGATGAGTGCAAACTTCATTGGTCCATTTATTAGATATGAGCAAAAATAATAAATTGAGGTAGCAAATTATAAATTTTGACTTGAGAACAAGCATAACAAACATAAATTTCAATGGAAGTTGTTGGGTTTTATGGCCCAAAATCTCGAGTATCGGCACGGGGAGCCCATGCTGCACAGACACGGGCGTGCCAAGACGAAGAGCCGAAGACGAGAGGGACAGAAAATTGGCACGGGGGCACCGTGCCATATGGCACGGCCGTGCCGTGTGGCACTGGGTGACCGTGCCACGTGGCACGGTCGTGCCACGTGTCTTTTCGCCGCCTCTTTCGGATGGCGACTAGGGTTTCTGTCTTCGAGGGGGATTCCTCCTGGCGGCTAGGGTTCTACTTTAAAGGGAAAACCCCTACTGTTTAGACCCTATATAAAGGGGGTCAAGCCTAGGATCTAAAACACTTCAGTACTCATAAACACATTGAGAGGTAAAAGTCGTTTGTGAGAGATTACAATAGAGAGATTGTAATTCTGCTCTTTGATCGAATCACTGAGGTGATTGTGATCGTGGTGTACTTTCCTGCTCATAGTGAATTGTTCTGGTGCTGTCGCCGTCCGTGGTTTTTCCCACATTGGGTTTTCCACGTTAAATTCCTGTGTTCTTGTTCTCTTCCTATTGTTCTGTTGTTTGTGATTGGTTGAATTTCTGATTTTCTATTGCATCCTATCGCTTCCGCTATACTGTTATTCTGATATTAATCCTAACAAGTGGTATCAGAGCTCTGGTTATAGGATGTCTTCTATCATGAGGGTAGATATTCAGAAATTCGATGGGGAGATTAGTTTTAATCTCTGGAAGGTGCAGATGAGAGCAGTTCTCATTCAGCACGGGTTGTGGAAGGTTCTGAAGGGACCTCATGTCAAACCCGAGAAGACAACAGATGAGCAATGGGCTGAAGAACAGAAGAAGCGACGTGGGTCGTTGACGGAGGACGAATGGGAGGAACTGGAGCTGAAAGCAGTTTCAGCCATACAGTTGTACTTGGCACCACATGTCCTGCGAGAGGTGCTTGATAAGACAACTGCGGTGGATCTTTGGGCTCGGCTGGAGGAACTCTACATGACGAAGAGTCTCGCCAACAAGATCCGTTTGAAGGAAAGGTTGTATACCTTTCGTATGGCTGAAGGTACCCCTGTCCAAAAGCATTTGAATGAGTTTAACTCTATTCTTGTTGACTTGGAGAGTCTAGATGTGAAAGTTGAGGATGAGGATAAGGCTATTTTGCTTGTTGTGTCGTTACCCCCTTCTTATAAACACTTTAAGGAGATTATGCTATATAGTAATTCTAATACTATATCGTTTGAAGATGTTAAGTCAAACCTGTTGTCTAAAGAGAAGTTTGATCTTGACATTCATGATTCTGCTGAAGGATTAGCAGTAAGGGGTACAGCAACTGAAAAGGGGAACATTAATAGGAGTAAGAACCGTTCTAAGTCTAAAAATCCTCATGCTGGTAAGACCTGCAATTACTGTGGTAAATTGGGTCATATTATTGCTAACTGCTGGAAACTGCAAAAGAAGAAGGAGAAAGAGGAAGATAATTCTGAGGAGCCTGCTGAAACTTCATTTGCTGAATCTGATTCTGATGGGGACGTTCTGTTTGCTACCTCTACTGAAGGGGGGAGCGATTCTGATTGGATTCTTGATTCTGGGTGTACCTATCATATGTATCCTCACAAGGACTGGTTTTCAACATATGATCCAGTTGATTCAACTGTAGTTCACATGGGCAATAATGCCCAGTGTAATGTAACTGGAATTGGTACTGTTAAAATCAAGACTCATGATGGCGTTGTCAGGACCTTATCGAATGTTCGTCATGTTCCTGACTTGAAGCGTAACCTCATCTCGTTGGGCACCCTTGAATCCAAAGGGTGCAAATATTCAGCTGAAGGTGGAGTTCTGAAGGTCTCAAAGGGCAGTAGGATTCTGCTGAAGGGTTTGAGGCAAGGAGGCCTCTATGTCTTGCAGGCATCTACTGTGACAGGTTATATGAAGGAAAGTTCATATAAATCATCTCCTAGAGCTAAGTTCAAGCATTGCTTGAACTCAGTTGGTATTCGCAGTTTTTGAGGGCCCTGCGGGGCATAGCCCCATAGGGGGCATCACCCTTAGGGGTGAGACGATGGCGACGGAAAGTTGAAGATTGGAGATTTTGGTCCAAGGTGGAGATTGTTGGGTTCTATGGTCCAAAATCTCGAGTATCGGCACGGGGAGCCCATGCTGCACAGACACGGGCGTGCCAAGACGAAGAGCCGAAGACGAGAGGGACAGAAAATTGGCACGGGGGCACCGTGCCATATGGCACGGCCGTGCCGTGTGGCACTGGGTGACCGTGCCACGTGGCACGGTCGTGCCACGTGTCTTTTCGCCGCCTCTTTCGGATGTCGGCTAGGGTTTCTGTCTTCGAGGGGGATTCCTCCTGGCGGCTAGGGTTCTACTTTAAAGGGAAAACCCCTACTGTTTAGACCCTATATAAAGGGGGTCAAGCCTAGGATCTAAAACACTTCAGTACTCATAAACACATTGAGAGGTAAAAGTCGTTTGTGAGAGATTACAATAGAGAGATTGTAATTCTGCTCTTTGATCGAATCACTGAGGTGATTGTGATCGTGGTGTACTTTCCTGCTCATAGTGAATTGTTCTGGTGCTGTCGCCGTCCGTGGTTTTTCCCACATTGGGTTTTCCACGTTAAATTCCTGTGTTCTTGTTCTCTTCCTATTGTTCTGTTGTTTGTGATTGGTTGAATTTCTGATTTTCTATTGCATCCTATCGCTTCCGCTATACTGTTATTCTGATATTAATCCTAACAGAAGTAAAACTATTTTTTTAGTTTTTTAGCTTGACCTTTTTGAAAGATTATATAAAAAATCAATTGAGGAATTGGGCATGTACCTTAGATTAGGATGCTTTTTAGTCATAACAGGCTATTGGTTTCGATTTTGGTTTTTATTTTAGGAATCAAATCAGAGCCAATCAACTAGGTTCCTTAATATAGAATTGGAATCAAAACCGATCAATTGGTTATATGAACCTGACCTGTTTGATCGATATTAGTACGGGTTTTAGGTACCTGTCAAACGTGCTCACCCCTACTTCTTTGTAATTGCCCTACTTGTAATGAAGTTTGGTGTAGGTTGTCGATCCCGTCTAAGCAACCAGTTAGGTGTTCGTCCTTCCAAGAGGAGCTTCTACGGCTAGTTAATAAATCCAAGAGAGCATCACAATCTAGCAAATGGACAAGGACCTTGTTTGCTAACTGTATGAAATTTCGAGGGAAGGGAATTCGAGGAAATATCATAATACACTATGAGAGAACGGTGCAGCGTATCCAATATATTGTTTCTGTAAGGGCCAGCAGCAATGCGATGCAACGGTGTGATCTGATGCTAGTGGTGGACTAAGATTCGCATGAAGAATGTCCACCTACTAGTATAACACCTAGACGAATTAATATTATAATTGGCTCTCTAGCTTGTTATTACTTTACCCACAAAGAAATGATCTTTTAAAGGTCTTTTCTTCTCGTTTCTTTTTTTTTTAAATTTAATTATTTGGGTTTCATTTCTTTTAAAGGCAGCAATAGCACATAATCTACATAGGAGACCCTCATCAAATTTTAGGAACCACCGTTTTTAATTTTCCATTTGATAATCTATTTTTCATCTAAATTGGACTTCACTTCTTACTACTACTACTATTACTATTATTATTATTATTATTATTATTATTACTACTACTAGTACTACTACTAATATAATTATTATTATTATTATTATTATTATTATTATTATTAACATATTATATTAGTCAGTCAGTTGAGTAGTTCTCATCCTAAGCAAAACTCAAAATGTTAAATATAGAATCCATAAAAAAGGGTCAAAAGTTGCGTGAAATTTCCAAGCGCTTTTTTATTTTTTAATTTTTACCATCGAAAGTTTGAAAGTCCCAATTTGGGAGGAAAGAGAAGAAAGAATAGAGAGCTAAAAAGATCCCCAAAGAAACAAAAAAATCAATCCGATGGAAATTGAGGAAGGCTATCAGCGCAGAGCTTGGGAGCAGAAGGCACAAGGCATGGAAAATAAATAAATAAACATAGTGAGATTGGAAAACAACTAAAGACCCAATTGAAGTGTAAAGGGTCATTCTATGCTTCTTTGGCACCACTACAATCGAGCGTGGAAAAGCTAATCGATGGCGATGAGAAGTCCTAGCTTTGTATTGAGTTGATTCTTCATATTATTAGTGGGATTCAATAGAAATTGGTGGGATTCAATAGAAAAATAAGTTGGAATCGGGGGGGGGGGGGGGGGGGGGGGAAGAGGCTTGAATTGCAAGCTTAGTAATGGGTACTTCATAGTTTTCCCTTCCCTCTACTTTCGCTTCGGTTTACTTCTGACATGTTGCTTTCTGCTGATGCGAGGAGGGAGACTGAGAGAGTTAGAGAGTGATAGAGCCATTGAACTATTGAAATTTGGACAATTATGTGCATTGTCCCTTCGCTAATATTTACAACTGTACGTTCTATTGGGGAAATAAAAGCTGAAAATGTTTGTTGTCAGGCTAGTGAACATAGGAGTCCCCGAGGTCTTCTGGGCCTTTTTTAAAGAACGTCCGTTTTTATTATCTTTAATCCTTTTAAAATAGCTTATTAGAACTTTTTTGGAATAGGAAAGTCCATGAACACCTCTAAGTTGTACCAAGATGCGGCCTCATCTGGCGCTTTGAGAGACATCATTATAATCAATTTATAATCACTCATTTTTACAAAATTATAATTTTTTAACCTTTCTCAAGAAAGTTAAATAATGAATAAAAAATGGTATTGTTTAAGAAAAACATTGTTAAATGAAACAACACCACTGTTTGTAAATAGTATCGTTTAAACAGTATCGTTATTTGTTGTCATTAAATTTTTTACAATTAAAATAGCATTTTAAATGGAATAATTTCAATGTGTGTAAATAATGCTGCTGAAATATTGTTATAGTCGCATTATTTGATAAATGCTAAGTAATATTACTTAAAAATAAAGCAACAAATTTTAGTAATGATTAAAAAAAATAGATTGTTTCCCATTAAATTTTCTACCTCTCAAGTAACATATTTGAGCTTACCGTATTTACTAAAATTTGCACCTATTAATTCACATAAATGTGCTCTATATGTGTAAATTTTCGTAAATTTTCTTGCTGACAATTACAAAAGTAAAATATTCTTATTGTAAAAGAACTTAATATAAATTTAAAAAATTTAATTAGAAGAAGTTGGAAAATAATTAGGAGTAGTTTTTAGAAATTGTAGTGAGATCTAAAAAAATGTTAGAAATTGAAAAAGTGGCCATAAAAAATATAAAATTTGAACTTAAACATGTTTAAAGCTAAGAATAGTAAAGCCTGGCACAACCGCACAAACACAAGTCACAACTCTATATTATTTAGCTAGTAGCAGCAACTAATTTCAGAAAGTGATCAAGAATCATGTAATCAACGTCCTAGAAACCAATCACGACTTTAAGCTATTGGGTTATCCAAAGCTAGCAGATTGGTGCTTGTGAAATCAGTCCTCAATAGTTTGCCCCTTTATTATTCATCATTGCTCAAGATGCCAATAAAAGTCGTAAACAAAATTATTCGAGTGCGGAGGAGGTTTCTCTCGGTAAGCAACAGAGAAGGTAATTTGTCCCCGCTTGTCAAATAGGAAATTATCCAAAAGCCGAAAGAAGACGAAGGGTTGGGCGTAGGTGATATCCAAGTGGAAAATGTTGCTCTTCTTTTTAAGTGGTGGTCGAACTTTGCCATAGACAAACAAGCTCTCTGGAAGAGGGTCCTAATTGCCATTTACAATCAAGACCTTACATGAGTGCTCCCAAATCTATTGTTCCAAGAAAGGGAAGCACTTGGAGAGATGTAATGCAGCTGGTGGCTATCGATTCAGAGGCTCAGCGAGCATTCCTCGAGGTAATAAAATTTGAAGTGGAGATGTCCTTCACACGAGATTTTGGTGGGATCCCTGGCTGCTCGCTCGACCTTTGGAAGAAGAGTTTCCATCTCTATTTAAGCTCTCAACTTAGAAGAACAATATTATTGCTCAAATGGGTTGGAAAGAGGGTTCCATTTGGAGATGGACCATAAGCTGGAATTGCTTGATCTTGAAGCTCTTACAACATTACTAGAACACTATTCCCCTGATAGCCTTGGTAGTGATAAAATTTTGTGGGTTCCTGATCAGTCTAGAGGGTATTCTGTTAAGTATATTACCCAACAGGTCTGAAAAGAGGGTGGATTTGTAACTCTCTGGATAATGCCATTTCTGTTGTTTGGAGAAACCTTGCCCACCGTAAAATTGAGCTTACGGTATGGATTACTTTTCTTGGCAAGCCAATCACTAAAGCAATGTTAGTCAAGAAGAAAATGCTCAATCCAGGCTAGGATCAGTGTACTTTTTGCATCCAGTATAGAGAAACTTCAGGGCGCTTCTTTCTTCATTGTAAAAGGATTTGGCAAATCTCATGTGCTTGTTACAAGATGTGAGGCCAGGAACTTGTCTTTCCAAACTCTGTTAGAGACTTATTTGATGTTTGGATCCACTCATCTTTCAAATCTAAGCTCCAAAAGAAGGCATGGGTTACAATGTTCAATACAATTCTCTGGTATTCGGTATAAAAGGAACAAAATTACTTTTAAGGGGGGATCAAATAAATGTACAAGAGCTATGTTAGAGTATCAAATTCAGATTTAACCTTTAAGTGAAGAATTGGAAGGAGGACTTCCCATATAATCTCCAAGATATTACTCGAAATCGTGAACACATTTATGTGTGGATAACTTAATTGATGCTAGTACTTCTGCTTGTCCCTAGCTAGTCCTTATCATTTGTAATCCTTCAGAGGCATTTCAAGTTGAAGCTGATGGAAGAAGCTATGAGTTGAAGGATAGAGACACTTCTGCTCCATTGCTTGGGCTTGTTTTGTTCATTTCCTTTTTCTTTACTTTTTTATGGCCGTGCTTTTGTGCAGTGCTTAGTCTTTTGGACAAATGTGCTGGAAGTGGTTTATTTGGCCACATCTATCACTATTTGAACTAATTTAAAAAAAAAAAAATAGTTGCAATATCTGTTTATTCAAAATTGCATTCATGATTATAGTTTAATTAATTTAACAAATCACTGAAATTTGCCTATTCCATTCAGCTGGGAACAACGATTAATTTCAGAAAGCGATCAAGAATCATGTGATCACATCCTAGAAAGCAATCGCGACTTAAAAAGTCATGGACCCCCACAAAGCAATGCTCTATAATATATTGCTCCATGGCTTTCTATATTGTCGTTTCCTTGCAGTGAGTTCAGAGATATCCGGATAAAGTTTTAAAAATCACCCAACTTCAAAATCACCAGACTTTTAAAAGGGCTTAGAAAATCACTAAATCTTAATATTAAGTGCAAATGATCACCCAAGTTTGTGTTGTATTTCACAGTTTACTACTTAAAAAAAAACACTTAATTAACTTTCTTTTTTCTCAAGTGAAAATAGATCTTAACTTTTTGAAAGACCCAAAAACAGAAGACAACAAATTTAGAAAGATAATTATCTTATTATTTAAAAAAATTTAGGGATAATTTATTTTTCGTACGTATGAAGCGGAAAGACCGATGTACAAGGGTTCGATGCTAGGTCTTTGGCAACAAATTTTAAAGTTTTACCAACTAGCTAATTCGCTCCCACATCTAGTCATACTTTATAAGTGAAAACGGAAATCGTTTAATGGGTAGCGATAGCATACACCCACAAAAAATAAAAGCGAAAAAAAAATTCGGCCTGTTCATATCTCTACGTTATCTGATACAGACATGACCAAAGATGAAGGTAGTACTCTCTCTACACAAACATTATTATAGCCCCAAACAATAGTAGAGTATCTCTGTTGGCTCATATTCTACAAAATTAAGAGTAAGATGATATGTGGACATTCAACATTTAGTTGTTAGCAGATAGTTGCTCAGATGAGCAGTCAAAGTACATATATTTGGTAAATTTAGTTGTTGGGTAGCTAATTAATGTAAATTAATATAAAATAATATAGATAACTTCCAAAAATAAAATTTCAAAGGGATATTTTTGGCAAAAGAATATGAACCGCTACGTTTGAATATCTAAAGCTAATATTGTTAGTTTCTTAAAAACACTGTTTGAGATGCTAAATGCTGTTTGAAATGCTAGTCTAAATACTACCGAATGCCAAAAATTTAATGACTAGCGTAACAACTTGGTCAAAACATTAATACCACTCAAAACACTATTGCCGAGCATGACCGTAACCTATGTCTCGCAACAACGTTTTGAGTAGCGTTTAGGGTTTTGACCAAAGTTATGTTCGCCAACAAAGTTTTGAGTAGCGTTTAGTATTTTAACCAAATAAATACACTAATCAGTTAATTTTTAGTGTTTGATAACCCAGTATTTTGCCTAACATTTCAAGTAACGTTTAACGTTTTAAGCAACATTTCTGAAAAACTAACAGTATTAGCTTTTGACATTCAAAAGTAGCGTTTCATATTTTCCGACCAAAAAATATCCTTTGGGTATTTTAGATTTGGAAATTATTTATATCTTTTTATGTCAATTTACAATAATAAGCTAACCTAACAACCAAATTTACCGAACACATTTATGTCAACAGCTCATCTAAAACAGCTATCTACTAACAGATAAATTTGGAATGTTATCAGTTACTTAAACAGCTATCCACTAGTTAAATCGCTATTCGCTGCCTAAACGGCTAATTTTTTCAAGCGAGGCCTAAATCAATATGCTAATCAATCAACTTTTATTGTTCAATAACAGAGTGTTTGGACTAATATTTCAACTGATATTTAATGTTTTGAGTAGTGTTGCTAAAAAGCTAGAAATGTTAACTTTTGACATTCAATAGTTAGATTTACCGAGCACATTTGCTTCAACTGCTTATCTAAACAATTATCCGCTAACAGCTAAATAGAACTGTTGTTTGTTACCTAAACAACTATTCGCCACTTACACCACTATCCACTACCTTAACAATTAATTTTGTTGAACATGGCCCTAATATCAAGTTGTTGCAAATATCACGTTAATTATTATCTCAAAAAATTTTTCCTATTTTTTTTTATTGTCTTTAGAAAAATTAAAAGTTATCTCCACTTGAAAAAAGAAAGACAATGAAGAATTTCTTTTACTACCAAGTGTGGGATGAAAATAAAGTTTTGGTGACTATTTACACTTAATAGTGAAGTTTAGTGACTTTTTAAACCCTTTCTAGAGCTTAGTGATTTCATAGAACTTTTAAAAAAAGTTTAGTGATTTACACTTTACTAGTAGTTTTTAACAGTCTTCATTAAACATAAATTTTTAAAAAAATACTAGCACTTACTACTTACTAAAAATTAATAATGACAGTTTATTTTTAGTTAGGCCATCCAGATGGAAAATTATCTTCGTAGTTATATGCTAAGATAAGATTGTATCTAGATTTTATGTATCCTTTATTTTTCCTATACTTGGTAGATTTCCTATATTTGATAGAATTATAATCTAGCTTGCACACCAAGGTAGGGTCGCCGTGTGCTATGAGGGCCAACCATGCATGTATAAATTGCAAAGATCAATCATGTACTGAGATATGAAAAACAGCCGGGGTGCATGTGCACACTCGAGAATACAAAATATATTGTTTTTCTACATGGTATCAGAGCCTTGAGGCTTATTACACAAATCCCAAACACGAGTCCTAAAATCAACCATGACAGGCAAAAGGTTTGCAATTGAAAATCACTCGTCATACTTCTTACATCCCTCAGAAGGTCCTGAGGCCTTGATCACAATAGTGATTTTCGATGACAAAAACTGTGATTTGTGGGAAAAGGTAGTTAGAACTGCTCTAAAATCAAAGAACAAATTAGGGTTTATAGAAGGAACCCTAACGAAACCAACTTTGAAAGAAGAAGATGACCCACTAGAACTACAAGCTTAGGAGATGGCCAACTCCATGATCTATTCATGGATACTAAATGTCATCGATCCTAAGCTAAGGACAAGTATAGCATATGTTGACACCCCTAAACTTCTGTGGGAGAATTTGAAGAAACAATATGCAGTTTCTAATGCCCCAAAAATACACCAACTCAAAACCAAGCTAGCTGAGTGCAAGCAAGACGGTTTGGAGGTGGTAGAATTTTGTTCGAAGCTTATGGGATTATGGAGTGAGTTGGAAAACCAGATGCGATTCGCACGGTGTACATGCAGCAAGTGTGAATGCAAAATAGGTGAAAGGCTCATGAAGATGGTAGATGAAGAAAAAGCCCATCAGTTTTTGGTGGACTTGGATGATGAAAATTATTCAAGTGTAAGAGGTCAGATACTTGCCATTGAGCCTCTGCCAACCCTTGACAAAATATTTAACATGGTGCAGTAAGAGGAGACCCACAAACACTTCATGATGGATAGAGATGACAAGTCCGACTGGGAAGAATGCCGTGACAGCAAGAGATAGACCCACCTGCACACACTGTGGCAAGTTCGGCCATAACAAAGCAGGTTGTTTTGAAATAATTGGATACCCGGCAGGATAGAGCTCATAGGGATGGAGCAGCAGGGGCGGTCGCGGCAGTCATGCTGGGAGTAGTCAAGGAAGAGGAGGTGGATGAGAAACAGCCCATGCGGCTCTCATTGTCGGTACAACATTAGACCTCACCGTGGCAATCACCAAGCTGGGACATGTGAATATTCCTGGGCTAACAGTGAAGCAGACGCAGCGACTCATGAGCCTCCTTGACACGCCAAAGAATGGAGTTGAGAAACTCTCAGGCAACGTAAATGGGATGCTTAACAGTGGAGCATCAATGCATATGAATGGCAATGAGCAGATGTTGTAGAAATTGCAATCCATAAGGCCTATATATGTCGAGCTACCCAACGGAGCTCAAACTGTGTTAACCAAGCAAGGAAGCGTGATGCTAGGAGACAACCTAAAATCAAACAAAGTGTTATTTATGCCTAACTTGAGTTGTAATTTTGCTTCTATTGCAAAGATCACCAAGGATTTGAATTGTAGCGTAATGTTCTTTGATGATTATTGTGTTTTATAGGACCGTATTTCGAGAATGCCAATTGGTGCAAGTGAGCAAAAGGATGGGGTCTATTACTACGAGAAGAAGCCATTGAAGATTCATAGTAATGCTGTACGAGCCAGTGAGCTTTGGCATAAACGAATGGGTCATCCTTCAAGTGAAGTCATGTCTTTCTTTGCAAAAGAATTAGGTTTTTCAAATTATGATAAGAAGAACAATGATGTGTGTGATGTTGGCTTTCAAACAAACTCGAAGTCATTTTCATATTAGCGAAAATAAAGCCCATGATTTATTTGTGATTGTTCACTGTGATATTTGGGGATCATATCGAGTTCCCTCTTCATATGGAGCTTATTATTTTTTGACTGTGGTGAATGATGCCAGTAGGGGAGTTTGGTTGTTTTTGATGAAAGAGAAAAGTGAGGTAGGAACTCTTCTAAAAGGATTTGTTTCCATGGCTAAAACACAATTTGGCAAGCAAGTCAAGATAGTCAGGGCGAATAATGGAAATGAATATAAATCTAGGCCTACGAGAAATTTTTATCATGAAGAAGGAATTATACACTAAACCAGTTGTGTAGATACTCTTCAACAAAACATAAGAGTAGAGCGCAAGCACCGACATGTTTTAAATGTGGCTCGAGCCCTATAGTTTCAAGCCAATCTACCTTTAATGTTTTGGGGAAAATGTGTGCTGACGGCGGCCCATTTGATCAATAGAACGCCAACCAAGCTCTTGAAAGGAAAGACCCCATATGAAGTTCTTTTCAATCAAAAACCATCATATGAGCATATTAGAATTTTTGGGAGCTTATGTTATGCTCAGAGACGTGTCAAAGGACAAGACAAATTTGGCCCAAGGAGTAGGAAGTGCGTACTTGTCTAGTACCCTTATGGAAAGAAGGCATGGAGATTATATGACTCGGATACAAATGAGTATTTCAGAAGCTGAGATGTCATCTTTCATGAAGGCATATTTCCCTTCAAAGAGGAAAAGGATAAGCATACCATCAAATATGGAGGCCCCTGCCTACTGGAAACAAAGTTGAATTCTGGATTTATAGAATTCTGTCCTACTAGTGACAAAGAGGGCGAAGCCCAAATCATAACAGCAGAGTCTGAAGTAAGAGGGAGCAACGGTGCTGGGTCGGGACCTCATATAGAATGGTCCAGTGAAGGAGTGGACCATGCAGTCACTACCAAGGACACTAGCGCTGACCCAGAGCCCAGCATGAGATGGGCAGCAGAAGAAGTGGGCCATCAGCCCACTGACTCTAGCACTACAACAGGGCCAGTGGGTCTAGGCCCCAGCCCAGAACCAGCTGCAAACGGACCTAGACGAGCCCAGTGAGTGCGTCGACCACCAGCTCATCTTGATAATTTTTTGTGCTACAACACTCTATCCCATGTCTACTATTGCACCACGCCAAAAGGGATCCTTAGGTATGCATTATCCATTAGAGAACTATGTTGCGTGTATAAAATTCTCTTCCTCTCACCAAATTTTTTTAGCAGCCATTACAAAAATCGTTGAGCCCAGATTTTTCCATGAAGCAGTTCAGGATGAACGGCGGAGGAAAGCTATGGCAGAAGAAATTAACGCCTTGGAAAAAAATCGCACTTGGACCATTGAGACGCTTCCTCTAAGAAAGAAACCCATCAGTTGTAAGTGGATTTATCGAGTCAAATACAACTCTAATGGGACCATTGAGCACTACAAAGCCTGTTTGGTAATTCGACGTGATCACCAGGTTGAAGGCTTTGACTACAATGAAACTTTTGCACCCATAGTAAAGATGACTAGTGTTCGTTGTTTTCTGGCAATCACAATTGCCAAACAATGGGACTTGCACTAATTAGACGTTAATAATGCTTTCTTGCATGGAGATCTTAAAGAGCAAGTCTACATGAAGTTCCCTGCCGGTTTTAAATGCAACGGTGAGAACAAGGTCTGTCACCTCAGGAAGTCTTTATATAGACTTCGTCAGGCTCCAAGACAGTGGTTCGCTAAGCTTTCTACTAAACTATGTGAGTACAGCTTCATCCGTTCCTATGCTGACCATTCATTATTTACCTATCGAAAAGGCACAACCTTTATGGCTCTACTCATCTACGTTGACGATATAGTGCTCACCGGCAATAATACTGAAGCGTGTAAACAATTCAAGATATATTTAAATACTTATTTCAGCATCAAGGATCTTGGGTCATTGAAATATTTCTTGGGCATTAAAGTTACCCACGGACCACAAGGTCTATTCCTCAGTCATGAAAATACGCATTGGAAATTATTGATGAATGTGGCCTTTTAGGAGCAAAACCTGTGGTTTTCCCTCTGTAGAAAATCATAAACTTGCATTGGCATCAGGGCGTTTGCTGAATGATCTTAGCAACTATCGAAGACTCATCGACCGACTAATTTATCTCACTATCACCAGGCCTGATCTCACCTATGCAACTCATATTTTATCACAATGTATGCAAGCTCCTAGAGAGGAGCACATGGATGCTGCAAGACACGTGTTATGCTACTTAAAAGGAACTGCTGGACAAGGGATTCTCTTGCGAGCAGATAGTAATCTACACATTATAGGATATTGTGATTCAGATTGGGGGCCTATCCCACGTCTTGAAAATCACTCACAGGCTATTTTGTCATGCTAGGGGGATCACCTATTTCCTGGAGAAGCAAGAAACAGAGTGCTATCTCTCGATCATCAACTGAAGCAGAATATAGATCAATGGCCTTTGCGACAAGTGAATTAGTTTGGATATGATCTTTCCTGTCTTCCATGGGCATTTTTCCTCCGCCTACGATACTCTTTTGCGATAGCCAAGCAGCATAGCACATCGCCCACAATCCCGTCTTCCATGAGTGTACGACATATCGAAATGGACAGCCACTTTGTTCGCGAAAAGCTTGTAATAGGCATCCTCACTCTTTCACATGTTGGTACAAAACAACAACCTGCTGACATTTTCACCAAAGCACTCGGTAAAGCTCAATTTCAATTTTTGAAGGGCAAGTTGGGCCTTATTGACTTATACGCTCCAACTTGAAGGGGAGTATTAGGCTTGTAAATACAAATTTTGAGTCTAAAATCAATTAAGATAAGAAATACAGACAAATTTAATTTGAATTGATTTCAAAAGATATGGTAATATGTATATGTATTTGTTATAAGTAAACAAATAAAAGTCCTCCGATTTGATCTTCAATTTGTACTTGAAAGAGGGTCGATTGACTTGAATCCCAATCAAGTTGATTGATTTGACTTTCTTTGAATGAACTTCAATGAATTTGGTCTTGAGAGAAGGCTTAAGAGGCTTAGTCTCAATCAAGATGAGTTTTCTTTGATCTTCAAATGTAGATGGTACGTGTTTCGATTGTGCTTGTTGTCTTCCTTTAGAGAAATTATTCCTTTGAGTCTTTAAAATGTCTTCGGAATGAATGAATCATTCGCCTTGAAATAAGAGGGAGTAGTTCTCTATTTATAGGGAAAGAATCCCTATCTTTTTACTAGGGTTTGCGACTCATTGGCCTTCTTGGCCTGTTGATTGGGCCTTTGATTTGTTACTCCTTTTGATTCGTAATTTAATAGTGAATTTGACTATTGACGTGGTAGTCGTTTGGGTTATGACTTGATAGTCGACTCGATCCAATTTGTTCAATAAATTAAATTAATTAAATGGGCTAACCCGAAATAATGAATTTGTATTAATTTTCTGATGTGGCACTCTTCATTATTTTTTTAGTGTCTACAAATTAAAAAATTTACAAACATAAATTTCGAGTCTAAAATAAATGAAGACAAAAAATATAGACAAATTTAATTTGTATTGGTTTCAGAAGATATCGGTACAATCTCTGAGTATTTGTTACAAGTAAACAAGTAAAAGTCATCTGATTCGATCTCCAATTTGTACTTGAAGGAGGGTCGATTAACTTGAATCCTGATCAAATTGATTGATTTGACTTTCTTTGAATGAACTTCAATGAATTTGGTCTTGGGAGAAGGCTTAAGAGGCTTAATCTCAGTCAAGACGAGTTTTCTTTGATCTTCAATGATAGATGGCACGTGTTTCAATTGTGCTTGTTATCTTTCTTTAGAGAAAACAGCCCTTTGAGCCTTTAGAATGCCTTCGGACTAAATGAATCTTCCCCCCAAGTAGGAGGAAGTAGTTCTTTATTTATAGGGAGAGAATCCCTATCCTCTTGCTAGTGTTTGCGACTTACTCGCCTTCCTGGGCCGTTGATTGGACCTTTGACTTGTTGGTCCTTTTGCCTGGTAATTTAATAGTCAATTTGACTGTTGACTTGGTAATCGTTTCGATCATGACTTGGTAGTCGATTCGACCCAATTTATTTAATAAATTAAATTAATTAAATGGGCTAATCCGAAATAATTAATTTATATTAATTTTCTAATGTAACACTCTTCATTATTTTTTTAGTGCCTACAAAACGGCTCCTCAAGAGTTAGCTGCGTCCATGACTTTGGAATGTTTAATACGGTCGGGTCTCGAAATATTAATAGTTGGTGAAGCATGTATCTGTCTTGAGTTGTTATACCACCTGGGTGTAGATCTGCTCAATGTAAATCTGCTGTTAATTGAGTACTACAAGCTAAGAAAACTTGGGACTTTAAAGTTCATTTGTCTAATGGGGGCCTCTGAGAATTTCTTGGACCCAATTGCATAAGAAGATTTGTTTTTTAGCCACTGTAACTTTTTGATTTATGTTAGGGAGCTGCAAGGAAAGCCTCGTTCCTTGCTCTTGTCGCACATAAATAAGGTGAGATAGGGTGCATTAGGGTATTGCTTTGTCGCCTTTGTCCGACCTTGCAAACACAACAATACAAAAACCATTGTTCGTTTAGTCTGGTTCCCCCTTGAAGCACCCAAACAATGCTTCTGACTTTTTTTTAATTTATGAAAAAAAAAACCAACTAGTTGGCCGATTAATAGAAGAGAACATAGGGTATCACAGTCACAGCATCATAAATGCCAAGCAAATACCTTTGGGCAATTGTATACAGTAATGTTATTTGTCAAAGTTGGAAGTAATAAATTGTAAACATCCTCTTGAAACCACCGAGACCAAATTGTTGTGCAATAAATTCTCCTTTTGCCTTTTTTTCAAAAGGGATTTGGTTACTTGACAATTCGTTTCCTTCAGCGGCTATGGCGCCTTCTTGGAGGCAATTTGGCTAAATTGACTTAGATTGCGCCAGAGTGTTGTTCGCCATTTGAGCAACTCCTTATTGTAATTTCGCTTAGTTTCAGCGAATTTGCTGAATTTGTGGCTGCCTTCGAGAATTCTTGACATTACATGCTTTTCATGACCAATTGTGCTAGACTCTCCTTTTGTCTTTGTCTTTTTTTTGTGTTATTGCTTTTTCTTTTTTTTTTTCCCCTTCTTTTTCTGCAGTGTGACTTCATCAATTAGTATGAAACTTTTCAATTTCTCCTCGAATACACAATTGACGTGATTTTCGATTGACCTTTGAACGTTTGACCGTTTTGGGTACATCAATAGGTTAATCTTGAATCCTTCTATGTTGGACTTCCTCAAAGGCGCAAATCCTCCAGAGGTGAATTTGACTTGATTGTCAGTTAACCTTTGAATGTCTGACCCTTTTGGGTGCATCAATTGGTCAACCTTAAATCCTACTAAGGTCCAAATCATCCAAAGGCAAATTTGACTAGATTATCGGTCAACCTTTGAATGTCTAACCCTTTTGTGTACGTCAACGGGCTAACCTTGAATCCTCTTAAGGTGAACTTCCTTAAAGGCGAAAACCCTCCAAAGGAAAATTTAATTTGATTACCGATTAACCTTTGAATGTCTGACCCTTTTTGGTGAATCAATGGGTTAATCTTAAATCCTCCTAAGTTGAGCTTCTTCAAAGGCGAAAATCCTCTAAAGGTGAATTTGACTTGATTATTGATTAATTTTTGAATATCTAACCCTTTTGGGTATATCAACGAGTTAACCTTGAATCCTCCAAAGGCGAATTCGACTTGATTATCGGTTGGCCTTTGAATGCCTAATCCTTTTGGGTACATCAACAAGTTAATCTTGAATCCTCCAAAGGCGAATTTGACTTGTTATCGATTAATCTTTGAATATTTACCCTTTTGGATACATCAACGGGTTAACCTTGAATTTTCCTAAGGAGATGTGCATCGCTTATATGACCAACTTGAAGAAGGCTATACCGTACATGTCAAGCAACTATACAACTCCTTTTTTTTCTTCTTGCGTTTGCAGGTTCGTCACTGGAAACATCGGATACTTAAAGCTTTTGACTAAGTGGATCATTTTCTCTATGACTTCTACAAGCAATACAAAATTTTTTTTAATTTTTGAATAGGTGCACCTTGAGTGATTTTCTTTATGACTAAGTGGATCATTTTCTCTATGACTGAGCTTTTGACTAAGAGTCAAAATTGTTTTGGGACTTGAAAGTCTTTATCATAAATGCTGATTTTGGGCTGCTCCTCTTGAAAAGCATTTTCCAATGCGATCTTAATAGGTGATCAATTAGAATCTTCGACGTCTTCTTCATCTAATGTGATCTTTCCTTCCTTTACAAGTTGCAGGACTTGTACCCTGAATGCCTTGTACTTCTCTATAGGATGACTAATGATCCTGTGATACTTGTAATATTTGGGATCCTTAGTTCTTCTAATTTGTTCAGGACGACCTGACTCTGGGAGTTCTATAAGGCCTTTCTCGAGAAGTTTGTGAAGAATTTCTGGCACATCAGACTCAGAATAAGGACATTTATTCCCTTTAGAGCCTTGAAGCATTGATGTTGTCGCTGATTTACCATCATCAAGTCGTCTTCCGTCGAGGCGATTGTAAGCTCTATGTCATAAGCTCATGTTGCTAATTCTTGGAATGTCTTGGGCTTGTTTACCTGTAAAGTGTACAAGATATCCCATTCCACTCCTTGTGCAACATCTCAACAGTAGAAGATTCAACCAAGTGATCCTTGCACTTTAAAGAGAGGGCACGTCAACTGTTGATATAATCTATTATTGGCTCTTTATCCTCTTGTCTAGTGTTAGTCACCTCATTTATGCTAACCACGCGGCGTGTGCTACAGAAGTAATTCAAGAATTCATTTTCCGTTTGCCCCCAGCTATCAATGGATGCAGAAGCAAGGTTTGCATACCAGTCAAATGCAAGACCTTTAGGAGATTGCACGAATTGCCTCACTAAGAGGTCACCTGTGCCAGCATTATTGTAAGTCTTGATAAAGTGCACAATATGCTGTTTCACTTTCCCTTTGCCATCAAATTGATGAAATTTTGGAGGTTGGAGTCCTTGAGGCATCCGCAGTGCATCAATCCTTTTTGTATAAGGCTTGCTGTAATGATGAGTTTTGCGAGAACATCTTTCTAGATGAGTCTTCACTGCATCAGCTATCAAGTTTTGAATTTGCTCAACTGACATTGAATTTAAGGTTGAATTGTTTTTTGATTTGTGCTCAACATTAGACTCCTTGCTGTGATTAGACTCTTTGTCAGAATCTTCACTACCTGAGCCTTTGTTCAAGACTTTAGATGATCGCTTCCCTAGCTCATTTTTCAAATCAGCGATCTGCTTATTTTGACACTTAATTTAAGCATCCTTCTCTTCGCTTTCCTTGGAGAGTCTTTCAAGAGTTGCCTTTATGTTTGCCAATTCTTCCTCCAAATTGACAGCCTCTATCACCATGACTGGCATGACGATAATGTCAGCATATTCGACTTCAATGTTTGAGAAAAAGTGACTCCCTTGGAGTTGTAGGGGAAGAATCACTACTACCATGATCATCCTCATCCTCACTGAAGGGTTGGAAGACAGAATGGGTGTAGGGTCGGCATTCATCCAGTCTACAGGGTGGAGTCCTCCTCACATTGAAGACAGTAAAAGATCTCAGATTCAAATTGAGGAGAAAAGTAGTTTGATTGACTCCATCAACAAGTAAGTTGGAGCAAGATTTTTGAATTTTGCATGACTGCAAAGTTGGAGCCAAACTTGTTGTTTTGGGGTGATGGAGGCAACAACTTTGGTCATGCTCCTAGTTGTCACTCCAATGCTTTGATTGCCAGATACAATACTAGCCTTTACAATTCTTTTATATGTAGATCTAATAGCTTCCTTCTTCGAAGATTGAAGGATGGTGTTTTCTGGAGCCATGTCTTTTTCAAAGAAATGTAGAACTTGTTTGCTTGGAGAAGGAGATAAGAGCAGAGACATCCCACCGAGTGTGCCAAAAACTTATAAACACAAATTTTGAGTCTAAAATAAATTAAGACAAGAAATATAGACAAATTTAATTTGCATTGATTACAGAAGATATGGGCACAATCTCCATGTATTTGTTACAAGCAAACGAATGAAAGTCCTCTTATTCGACCTCCAATTTGTATTTAAAAGAGGGTCGATTGACTTAAATCCTGATCAATTGATTGATTTGACTTTCTTTGAATGAACTTCAATGAATTTTGTCTTGAGAGAAGGCTTAAGAGGCTCAGTCTCAATCAAGACGAGTTTTCTTTGATCTTCAAATGTAGACGACACGTGTTTCGATTGTGCTTGTTGTCTTCCTTTAGACAAATTAGCCATTTGAATCTTTAAAATGCCTTCGGAGTGAATGAATCTTTCGGCCCCCGAGTAGGAGGGAGTAGTTCTCTATTTTTATGGAAAGAATCCCTATCCTCTTACTAGGGTTTGTGACTTATTAGCCTTCTTGGGCCTTTGACTTATTAATCCTTTTGACTGGCAATTTGATAATCAATTTGATTGTTGACTTAGTAGTCGTTTGGGGGATGACTTAGAAGTCGACTCGACCTAATTTATTTAATAAATTAAATTAATTAGATGGGCTAACCCGAAATAATTAATTTATATTAATTTTCTGATGTGATACTCTTCATTATTTTTTTAGTACCTACAAATTAAAAAATTTGCAAACACAAATTTCCAGTCTAAAATAAATTAAGACAAAAAATATAGACAAATTTAATTTGTATTGATTTCAGAAGATATCGGTACAATCTCTGTGTATTTGTTACAAGTAAACAAGTAAAAGCCCTCTGATTTGATCTTCAATTTGTACTTGAAAGAGGGTTGATTGGCCTGAATCCCAATCAAGTTGATTGATTTGACTTTTTTTAAATGAACTTCAATGAGTTTGGTCTTGGGAGAAGGCTTAGGAGGCTTAATCTCTATCAAGGCGAGTTTTCTTTGATATTCAATTGTAGACGACACATGTTTCGATTGTGCTTATTTTCTTCCTTTAGAGAAATTAGCCCTTTGAGTCTTTAGAATGCTTTGGGAGTAAATGAATCTTCCCACCTCCGAGTAGGAGGGAGTAGTTCTCTATTTATAGGGAAAGAATCCCTATTCTCTTACTAAAGTTTGCGACTTATTCGCCTTCCTGGGCCGTTGATTGGGCCTTTGACTTGTTAGTCCTTTTGATAGACAATTTAATAGTCAATTTGACTGTTGACCTGGTAGTCTTTGGGTCATGACTTAGTAGTCGATTCGACCTAATTTATTTAGTAAATTAAATTAATTAAATGGGCTAATCCGAAATAATTAATTTACATTAATTTTCTGATGTTACAGTCTTCATTATTTTTTAGTGCCTACAGATTGGCCCGTTAAGCGTCGGCCATGTCCATGACTTTGGAATGTTTAATGCGGTCGGGTGTCAAAATGTTAATGGTTAGTGAAGCATGTATCTATCTTGAGTTATTATACCACCTAGGTGTAGATCTACTCAGTGTAAATCTGCTTTTAATTGAGTACTACAAGCTCAGAAAACTTGGACCTTTAAAGTTCATTTGTTTAATGAAGGGCCTCTGAGAATTTCTTGGACCCAATCGTATGAGCAGATTTGTTTTTTAGCCACTGTGACTTTTTGATTTATGTTAGGGAGCTACGAGGAAAACCTAGTTCTTTGCTCTTGCTGCACATAAATGAGGTGAGATAGGGTGCATTAGGGTATTGCTTTGTCCCCTTTGTCCTGCCTTGTAAACACAACAATACAAAAACCATTGTTCATGTACTCTGGTTCCCCCTTAAGCACCCAAATAATGCTTCTAACTTTTTTTTAATTTATGAAAAAGAAAAAGCAACTCGTTGGCCGATTGAAAAAAGAGAACAAAGGGTATCACAGGCACAGCATCATAATTGCCAAGCGAATACCTTTGGGAAATTGCCTATAGTAATGTTAATTGTCAAAGTTGGAAGCAATAAATTGCAAACATCCTCTTGAAACCACCGAGACCAAATTGTTGTGCCATAAATTCTCCTTTTGCCTTTTTTTTCAAAAGGGATTTGGTTACTTGACAATTTGTTTCCTTCAGCGTCTATGGCGCCTTGTTGGAGGAGATTTGGCTAAATTGACTTAAACTGACGTAGAGTGTTGTTCGCCATTTGAGCAACACCTTATTGTAATTTCGATTAGTTTCAGCGGATTCGCTGAATTTGCGGCTGGCTCTGAGAATTCTTGACATTATATGCTTTTCATGACCAATTGTGCTAGACTCTCCTTTTGTCTTTGCCTTTTTTTTGTGTGTTATTGCTTTTTCTTTTTCCCCCCCTTCTTTTTCTATAGGGTGACCTCATCAATTAGTGCGAAACTTTTCAATTTCTCCTTGAGTACATAATTGACATGATTTTTGATTGACCCTTGAACGTGTGACCGTTTTGGTACATCAATAGGTTAATCTTGAATCCTTCCATGTTGGACTTGCTTAAAGGCGCAAATCCTCCAGAGGCAAATTTGACTTGATTATCAGTTAACCTTTGAATGCCCGACCCTTCTTGATCTATTAACGGGTTAACCGTGAATCCTACTAAAGTGCAAATCTCTAAAGGCGAATTTGACTTTATTATCAATTAACCTCTGAATGTGTAACCTTTTTGGATACATCAATGGGCTAACCTTAAATCCTTCTAAGGTCCTTAAAGGTGAAAACCCTCCAAAGGCGAATTTAATTTGATTATCGATTAACTTTTGAATGTCTGACCCTTTTTGGTGAATCAACGGATTAATCTTGAATCCTTCTAAGTTGAACTTTCTCAAAGGTGAAAATCCTCCAAAGGCGAATTTGACTTGATTATCGGTTAACCTTTGAATGTTTGACCCTTTTGGGAACATCAACGGGTTAACCTTAAATCATCCAAAGGTGAATTCGACTTGATTATCGGTTAGCCTTTGAATGCCCGACCCTTTTGGGTACATCAATAAGTTAACCTTGAATCCTCCAAAGGCGAAAACCTTCCAAAGGCGAATTTGACTTGTTATCGATTAACCTTTGGATGTCTGACCCTTTTAGGTACATCAACGGGTTAACCTTGAATTCTCCTAAGGAGAAGTGCATCGCTTATGTGACCAACTTGAAGAAGACTATACTGCACATGTCAAGAAAGTATACAACTTCTTTTTTTTCTTCTTGTGTTCACAGGTTTGTCACTGGAAACGTCAAATGCTTAAAGCTTTTGACTAAGTGGATCATTTTCTCTATGACTTGCTACAAGCAATACGAAAGTTTTTTTTTTCTTTTTGAATAGGTACACCTTGAGTGATTTTCCCTATTTTTCTCACCCTTGGATCGCCTGCCTGTGCGAGTTTTCCTCGAGTGACTTTCCCCATTATAAAGATGGAGGTCACGTTGTTGTAGTCACTAACTTGAAGGAGGGGGTTGCACATCGATAACATGAAGGAGGAGGTTATGGCACTGTTTTCAACAACTTGAAGGAGAAGCCCTGCGTTGCCAACATGAAGGAGGAGGTTATGCCACCGTCGCTACCAACTTGAACGAAAAGGCATTCATTGTCATTGATGCTAACTCGAAAGAGGAGGTGGACATCATGAACAAGGAGACTTTAGCGCTATTATCACAAGTCAAAGGAAGAGAAATATGTCATCAGTGCCCCTAATTTGAATGAGTCCTAAGAATTCGCAACAATTTTGTGATAATTTGAAGTCTACTTGGATGGCATAAATGTTTGCTCAATGACTTGAGGGTCAACAACTTCGATGATTTGGGGGTCTCAAACTTTGAAGACTTAGGCTCTTCTTAAAGTTCAAAGACTAAGTAGTTTTAATATTTTGATAACTTGATAGTTCTAAACTTTGACGACTTCAGAGTCTTTATCTTTGAGGACTTATGAGTCTTGCCTTGGATGAATTTCGATGACTTTGGCATTTTAAACTTTGAAGACTTAGGAGTCTTTATCTTCGGTGACTTGGAGTCTTTAATTTCAACGACTTGAGAGTCTTGAACTTGGGAGACTTAGTTGCGTTTAATTTTGATGACTCGAGAGTCGTTGTCTTTAATGAATTGTGAATCTTGAACTTGGGAGACTTAAGAGTCTTCAATTTTGATGACTTGAGAGTCTTTATCTTCGATGACTTGTGAGTATTAAACTTGGGGAGACTTAAGAGTCTTTAATGTCGATGACTTGAGAATCTTGGTCTTCGATGACTTGTGAGTCTTCAACTTAGGAGACTTAAGAGTCTTAATTTTGATGGCTTTTGATTTTGATGACTTGAGGGCATTTACCTTTGATGACTTGTGAGTCATTGAATTCACTTCAAAGTTTGTAATTTTGTTGACTTGATAGTCTTTAGGTGACTTGGAAGTATTTAATTTTCATGACTTGAGACTCTTGAACTTGGGAGACTTAGTTGTCCTTAATTTTGATTACTTGAGAGCCTTTGACTTCAATGACTTGTAAGTCATTGAATTCACTTTGAAGTTCGTAATTTTGTGGACTTGATAGCCTTTAGGTGACTTAGAAGTCTTTAATTTTGATGGCTTTAGCGTCTTACGGGTGACTTGATAGTCTATGTTGACTTGGAAGTCTAGAAGCTTGGACTTGGAAGTGTTAAGGATGACTGAAGAGTCAAAATTGTTTTGCGACTTGGGAGTCTTTAAGAGTCAAAATTGTTTTGCAACTTGAAAGTCTTTACCATAAATGCTGATTTTAGGTTGCTCCTCTTGTAAAGCATTTCCCAATGAGATCTCAATAAGCGATTAATCAGATTCTTCGATGTCTTCTTCATCTAATGTGATCTTTCCTTCCTTTACAAGATTCTGGACTTGTCCCCTGAATGCCTTGCACTTCTCTATAGGATGACTGATGATCCTATGATACTTGTAATATTTGGGATCCTTAATTCTTCCAATTTCTTCAGGACTCCATGACTCTGGGAGTTCTATAAGGCCTTTGTCGAGAAGTTTTGTGAAGAATTTCTGACGCATCAGACTCAGAATGAGGACATTTATTCTCTTCGCAGCCTCTAAGCATGGAGCTTTTACTTCTTGACACTGTCGCTGATTTACCATCATTGAGTCATCTTCCGTAGTAGGCGATTGTAAGCTCTATATCATGAGCTGGTGTTGCTAATTCTTGCAATGTTTTGGGCTTGTTTACCTACAAAGTGAATAAGATATCCCATTCCATTCCTTGAGCACACATCTTAACAGCAAAAAGATTCAGCCAAGTGGATCCTTGCCCTTTAAAAGGAGGGCATACCAACAATTGATATAATCTATGATTGGCTCTTCATCCTCTTGCCTAATGTTAGTCAACTCATTTATGCTAACCACGCGGCGTGTGCTACAGAAGCGATTCAAGAATTCATTTTCCATTTGCCCCCAGCTATCAATGGATGCAGAAGAAAGGTCTACGTACCAGTCAAATGCAAGACCTTCAAGAGATTACACGAATTGCTTCACTAAGAGGTCGCCACCTGTGCTAATATTATTGCAAGTCTCAATGAAGTATGCTATATGCTGCTTCGGGTTCCCTTTGCCATCAAATTGATGAAATTTTAGAGATTGGAGTCCTTAAGGCATCCGCAGTGCATCAATCATTTTCGTATAAGGCTTGCTGTAATGGTGAGTTTTATGAGAAGCTCCTTCTAGATGAGTCTTCACTGCATCAGCTATCAAGTTTTGAATTTGCTCAACTGACGTTGAGTTTAAGGTTGAATTATTTTTTGATTTGCGCTCATCATTAGACTCTTTGCGGTGATTGGACTATTTGTTAGAATCTTCACTCCCTGAGCCTTTGTTCGACACTTTAGATGACCGCTTCCTCAGCTCATTTTTCAAATCATCAATCTACTTATTTTGACGCTTAATTTGAGCATCCTTCTCTTCGCTTTCCTTAAAGAGTCTTTCCAGAGTTGCCTTTCTGTTTGCCAATTCTTCTTCCAAATTGCTAGCCTCTGTCACCATGACTGGCATGATGACAATGTTAGCAGATTCGACTTTAATGTTTGAGAAAAAGTGACTCCCTTGAAGTTGCTGGGGAAGAATCACTACTACCATGGTCATCCTCCTTGTTACACCTATTTTTGACCCCATTGTGGCCCTTATTTGACCCATTTTTCTCGGTGTTTTCATGTCAAGTTGAGATGAAAAATGATCAAATTCACTTCTTTTGATTCAATTGTGCTTATAATGTGTTTGTCTTACTTTCAGGAGAAATTCTTGGGTTGATAGAAAAGAAGACTTTAGGAGTAATTTGAAGGATGCATAAAGGTCCAACGAAGCCCCAGGAGCACAAGTGAGAGTTACAGGAAGCGCACGGTCATGCTACAGGAGTGCACCACCATGCTGCAGGACCAGAAGCTGTGCACAGGCTGGTGCGCGGCCGTGCGTCCTGCCAATGCATGGGTGCACGGCCGTGCATCCTCGAAGCAGGACCGCGCATCCTACCTGCTGTCGCAATTTAAGCAGTTTCCAGCCTTTATCAAGGGGCTTTTTCTTTCTTTTTGCGGGGGGCCTTTTTGCTGGGTTCTTAAGAGGACCAATTAGGGTTTATCCTAACCTCCATAGACCCCTTTAGGGGGAGATTAGATTAGGTTAGTCCTTGTATACATTGTAGAAGATTTTGGATTCGCAATTGAAGACTAAGTTCTTCTTCTCCTTTTCTATTTAATTTCATGCTTTTTAATTTATATTCGCTAGTTCAATAGATTATTGTTTTGCTTTAGTTTCAATGTTTGTTTGTGAATTAAAGGTTTCATCTTTGGTTGTGATTTGTTCTTGAGATGGCCAATTGATTCCTGTTTAGGCCTTGGCCTAACTTGTTTATGCCTAGAATTTGGAGTTTTCTTTCACGCCCACCAAATATTCGATGAAATGCTTGAAAGAGCTTTTATCCGTGTTTCGGGACAATTGATTTATGCTGAGAGGTGAGGTCGATTGTCTAGTGTAAGTAGAAAGAATAGTTGGGATTCGAACATGAAAATAATCTCGATCGCTAGCTAGGTCAAGGGTTGTCAATCTTATAGTTTAATTGAACTAATCCCATGAAAATAGGAGGTTAGAACAATTAGACTAGCTCATGACCCTTGAGAGAGGGCTTGAGTGATTTTAATGATGCAAGCGACCATCTCTGAATACTAATGTAACTTGGGAAGGTGAGGGCTTGACTTGATCACTTGGTTTATCTTAGGTCTAATCATAGTCCTTTTGTTTTCACTTTAGTAGTTTAGTTCTATTTTCTATTCCCTTCGATTTTGCCTAGCTCGATACGCTTTAGTTGGCCCTGGTAGTTGGAAACACAACTCCCTGCGGACGACACCCCAAGTACTCAACGATACACCTTGCACTTGGGGTTTATAAATATTAAAACTCTATTTTTTCCCTAACAAGTTTTTGGCGCCATTGCCGGGGAGTTGGCGTTTTTCAATATCGGTGTTTATTTGAGCATTCGAGGCTAGGCTTTTTTTTTTTTAATCCAAAAAAAAAATTTAAAAATCAAAAATTTGAAAAAAATCAAAATGGCTGTTTTCCGTTTACCTCAATTTGAGCATGAAGCTTTTTGGCAATATTTGTCTCAATTGAATGATTATCATGCTCAATATATGCTTTTTGAATATGAAAAATGGGAAATATGCAATGTTGTGCTTGAGCGGATAACACATGAGACCCGAACCATCCTTGAGTCCATGTGTTATGGTGGTATGTGTTTTTTAGGCGTTAATGATATGTGGGACTTATTTGAGTCCTTAGCTTGGTATCAATGGCACCATGAGAATGCTAGTGAGTCTTTGGAGTGCCCTTCCCCCATTTTCTATGATTTGCACACCTATTCTCCCCTTGTGTGCTCTTATTTTTCATCTTTTGATCACGATGTGAATTCTTGTCCTTATTATGATATTTCCGATGAATGTTATGCTAGACTTGATGCCATGATAGGGACAATGAATGAGCAACATGAGCGTTTTGTTAGTAGGATAAGGGAGTGTGGTTTATTACATGAGACCGACTCTAGTTTACCTTGCCTTAAACTTGAGGCTCGTCTCTATGATGATTGTGAGTCTTCCCTTCCCTTAGAGTCTAATGTTGTTGATGATGCATCTTTCATCGACCTAGGGGAAGTGCTTGACCCTCCCTTGACCCCATTGACATTTGTTGCTCCATCCTTTTCTAGCACACCTATAGACACTAGTGTTAGTGATTCGATCTTACTTGCTTCTCCCCTTCCTTTAGCTCAGTGCACGGGGTTAGAGATGGGCGAGACTTCTTGGGGTGATGCTAGTTCTATAGAGGATGTTTACTTTATTGGTCAGGAGGACTTACGTTAGTTGAGCTATATCTTGACGAGGCTCCTTTCGAGGAGTCGTGCGATAATAGTCTAGTGGTTGGTGCGGCTCCTAGCATTGAGCATATCGACCCAATTTGCACCGAGCCACTTGACTTGACCCCCATTTCATCCCCCTTACTCCCCACCACACCCTCTTACTTGCATGCATTTCACAAGTCCCTATGTGACATTCAAGGGTATAATCCCTCCTTGGACCTTTATTGTGCAAACCTACAGGACATGTCTACGGCAATTAAGTGGACCACTTTCTTTGATTATTATTTCGATTTTTCTATGGCATTTGATAAGTATAAGAGAGCACCGATTTTCTTTGTTATGATCTTCTCTGTGTTTTCTTACTTACATCACTTTGAGATGCATGCACATGCACATGATAAGCTCTTGCGAGCTTTGACTGCATCCGAGCCGATAGTTCGAGTCTTGAGAGACAAGGAGTGGCTGATGCTCCTTAAGCCACTGTGGCATAGTTTGGGTACAATCAGTACCCGACCTGGTACAATCGTTCTCACTCTTCTCCCTTCTTTTTATTTTCTTTCTTTTACTTTTTGTTTACTTGTGGATATTAGGTTGCTTAGTTATGGATATTAGGTTGTACTTTTGTGGTGATCATTTTGAGGTGATACTTGAGAATCTGCTGAGCCAGTTGATGGCTATGATCACTTTTGTGTGCTTTTGTGGTTTGGTTAAGTGAGTGAACTTGTGCATATATGTGTTTTGTTTGATTTTGGTTTTTGTGTGTTTTGTGGTTGGTGATGACTCTCAGCTCCCAATGAGGATATTGTGAGATTTAGGTGTGGGGGTGAGGTCATTTACCCCTTTTATTCTTACTTTTGTGAAAATTTTTTATTTTTGTGCAAATTCTTCAATTCTGCTTTTTTTTCCCTTTTTCGTATAGTTTCTCGTTTTGTTGGCTTTAGGGGAGTTTTGTGCTATTTGATCAGCGTTGATCTCTGGTACCTTGGCTATTAGTTCGTATATAAGTATAATGTGCATGATGGATTTTTGTCCTAAGCTTGTCATTCTAGGCCTCGATTCTAACCCTAATAGTCCATTGTATTTTTGCAATCCAATCCTAATTTATATATCATCTTTATCTTAGGATCTAAATCTTCCATTGTTTGAGTCTCTCACTTGCGTTTATGCATCATTACTTTTGCCTTCACTTCAAAATTACAAGGGTGAAGAATTTTTGAAAAAAGAGAAGAAAATCTGAAAATATCCTTTTGAGGCATGTGCTACTGGGAATGAAAAAAAAGAGTTTAAAAGTCGGAAATAAAAAGTATCCCTTTAAGGCATGCGCTACTGGGCGCTACCCTTTGAGGCAATATTGCTATTGGGAATGCTTACTTCCCATGTCCATAAGTTAATAATGTAGTTGATGCCAGTCAAGTGGACTGAGTCGATTCTGGTAAGCCAAAGTTCTTGGATGATGATACACTAGCACACCAGACACTAGGATGGATTCAATGTTCTCATGCGTCATGGGGTGAAAAGCTGATGTCCGGATGCCATTCTCTGGGATGAAGAGTCCTGAAATGCATACGATATGTCTGTACAGACTGATACTTGAGTTACTAAGGGGTTTTGGTTGATCCGATTATGTACAGTTTACCCCGATGTATATTTTGTGCTTTGTCATTTTTATTTTTCGATTTTTGTTTCTCTTTTCTTTGCTTTCCTTTTTGAGATTTTGTGGGTATATCTTCTGCAAACCCTCACGAGATCTCACTCGTCCACCTGGGGGAGCCAAGGGATTTAAAGGGCTTGTCACATATGCTAAATACAACTGTGATTCCTACGAAAGTGAATTAGGTTCCTAGGTTAGTTTTTATTTATGTTTTGCTCGAGGACGAGCAAAAAGGTAGGTGTAGATGTATTTGTTACACCTATTTTGGACCCCATTTTAGCCCTGATTTGACCCATTTTTCTCAGCATTTTCATGTCAAGTTTAGATGAAAAACGATCAAATTCTCTTCCTTTGATTCAATTGTGCTTATAATGTGTTTGTCTTACTTTCAGGAGAAATTCTCGGATTTTGATAGAAAGGAAGACCTTAGGAGCGATTTGAAAGATGCATAAAGGTCCAACGAAGCCCCACAAGTGAGAGCTGCAGGAAGCGCACGGTCCTGCTCCAGGAGTGCACCACCGTACTGCAGGACCAGAAGTTGCGCACAGGCTGGTGCACGACCGTGCGTCCTACCAATGCGTGGGTGCACGGCCGTGCCTCGTCGAAGCACGGCCGTGCATCTTACCTGCCGTCGCGATTTAAGCGGTTTCCAGCCTTTATCAAGGGGCTTTTTCTTTCTTTTTGAGGCGGGCCTTTTTGCTGGGTTCTTAAGAGGACCAATTAGGGTTTATCCTAGCCTCCACAAACCCCTTTAGGGGGAGATTAGATTAGGTTAGTCCTTGTATACATTGTACAAGATTTTGGATTCGCAATTAAAGACTATGTTCTTCTTCTCCTTTTTTCTTTAATTTCATGCTTTTTAAGTTATATTCACTAGTTCAATGGATTATTGTTTTGCTTTGGTTTCAATGTTTGTTTGTGAATTAAAGGTTTCATCTTTGGTTGTGATTTGTTCTTGAGATGGCCAATTGATTCTTGTTTAGGCCTTGACCTAACTTGTTTATGCCTAGAATTTAGAGTTTTCTTTTACGCCCACCAAGTATTCGATGAAATGCTTGAAAGAGCTTTTATTCATGTTTTGAGGCAATTGACTTATGCTGAGAGATGAGGTCGCTTGTCTAGTGTGAGTAGAAAGAATAGTTGGGATTCGAACATGAAAATAGTCTCGGTCGCTAGCTAGGTCAAGGGTTGTCAATCTTATAGTATAATTGAACTAATCCCATGAAAATAGGAGGTTAGAATAATTAGACTAGCTCATGACCCTTGAGAGAGGGCTTGGGTGATTTTAATGATGCAACCGACCATCTCTGAATACTAGCGTAACTTGAGAAGGTGATGGCTTGACTTGATCACTTGGTTTATCTAAGGTCTAATCATAGTCCTTTTGTTTTCGCTTGAGTAGTTTAGTTCTATTTTGTATCCCCTTCGATTTTGCCTTACTCGCTACGCTTTAGTTAGCCTTGGTAGTTAGAAACACAATTCCCTGCGGACGACACCCCAAGTACTCAACGATACACCTTGCATTTAAGGTTTATAAATATTAAAGCTATGTTTTTCCCTAACACTCCTCCTCACCAAAGGGTTGGAAGATAGAATTGATGTAGGGTCGGCATTCATCCAGTCTACATGGTGGAGTCTTCCTCATATTGAAGACAATAAAAGGTCTCAGATTCAAATTAAGGGGAAAAGCAGTTTGATTGACTCCATCAACAGGCAAGTTAGAGTAAAATTTTTAAATTTTACGTGACTGTAAAGTTGGAGCCACAACTTGTTGTTTTGGAGTGATAGAGGCAGTAGCTTTGGTCGTGCTCCTAGTCGTCACTCTAGTGCTTTGATTGCCAGATACAATACTAGCCTTTGTAGTTCTTCTATATGTAGATCTGATAGCTTCCTTCTTCGAAGATTGAAGGATGGCGTTTTCGAGAGCCATGTCTTCTTCAAAGGAATGTAGAACTTGTTTGCTTGGAGAAAGAGATGAGAGACAGAGACGTCCCACCAAGTGTGCCAAAAATTTGCAAACACAAATTTCGAGCCTAAAATAAACTAAGACAAAAAATATAGAAAAATTTAATTTTTATTGATTTTAGAAGATATGGGTACAATTTCTGTGTATTTGTTACAAGGAAACAAATAAAAGTCCTCTAATTCAATCTCCAATTTGTACTTAAAAGAGGATTGATTGACTTGAATCCGATTAAGTTGATTGATTTGACTTTCTTTGAATGAACTTCAATGAATTTGGTTTTGAGAGAAGGCTTAAGAGGTTTAATCTCAATCAAGACGAGTTTTCTTTGATATTCAATGGTAGACGGCACATGTTTTGATTGTGCTTGTTGTCTTCCTTTAGAGAAATTAGCCCTTTGAGTCCTTAAAATGCATTCAGAGTAAATGAATCTTCCACCCCCCGAGTAGGAGGGAGTGGTCCTCCATTTATAGGGAAAGAATCCCTATCCTCTTACTAGGGTTTGCGACATATTCGCCTTCTTGGGCCGTTGATTGAACCTTTGACTTGTTAGTACTTTTGACTGGCAATTTAATAGTTAATTTGACTGTTGAATGGATAGTCGTTTGGGTCATGACTTGGTAGTCGATTCGACCCAATTTATTTAATAAATTAAATTAATTAAATGAGCTATCACGAAATAATTAATTTATATTAATTTTCTGATGTGACACTCTTCATTATTTTTTTAGTGCCTACAAGGCTATTTTAAGATAAGTTTGTATCTAGATTTTATCTATCCTCTATTTTTCCTATACTTGGTAGATTTCCTATATTTGATAGAATTATAATTTAGATTGGACACCAAGGTGGGGTAACCGTGTGCTATGAGGGCCAACCATGCATGTATAAATTGCAAATATCAATCATGTACTGAGATATAAAAAACAGCCGGGGTGCATGTGCACACTTGAGAATACAAAGTATATTGTTCCTCTACAGTACTAACTACTAAATAAAATATATATTAACTTAACTAGTAAAGTGTCCAAGACAAGCAATGACAGAGGTCATGAATTGAGACTAATTGTTTGTCATAACTTGGCTTAAATTTACGTGAAAAGGAGTTTATAGTCACTATCTTTTCGCCGGACACAATTAATAATCAATTATTGGGCCGGGGAAATCCGTCAGATGCTTCCACGCATACGGAAGCTGTCATACTTGATTAGGGCTGGCAAAAAAAACCTATATTAGTCTATAACTCGTAAAATTTGCTCAAATAGATATGGGTATGCATGGTCAAAATAAAAAAGAAATGGGCATACAGTGGGTGTTAGTAAAATAGGTATGGATATGGGTAAAGGTATGAGCATAGGTCCTACCCGTCCCATACTCACCCTATACCCATTTTATCAATACTCGCCCCTACCCGTCCTATATCCACCCCATATAAAATACGTACCCGTTTGTTTAAAGTTCTAATTTGTTACTTGTACCCCATATAAAATACGTACCCGTTTGTTTAAAGTTCTAATTTGTTACTTGTACTTGGATATTTTGTTAGTTGCTTTGAGTTGTATGATATTCAAGATTTCGGTGGAACATTTTGTTAGAAACTGTAACTATCAAGTGCTAATTTATTATCTTGATTGGCAAACTCTTAGTTGTATTCGATATGATATAATATATTGTTAAAAGTATGATGTTAATGTGGCATATTGACTACTTGATGTCGAATATGGGCACAGAATAGCTTTAATTCTTTTTCGTCTATGTGCACCTGAATAAAATACGCATACCTGCTATACTCAATAGATATGAGTATGGATATAATTTTACAACATTCGTTAAATATGAGTATGGGTATGAGTATTAATTTTAAAAATAAATATCAGTGAGGATACGACTAAACTTATCCCTTATCTGCCCTATTGCCACCTCTATACTTGATCAACCTCAACGACAAAAGCAAGAGTATGCACGTAGTTCTATAACTGACAAAAGTTGCAAATAACATCGTGATTTTACAGAAGTTACTAGTAATTATGTCCTTAATGATCCAATGTAGTCATATCTCAATTCATCAAACTTATAAAACATTGATTTTGTATTTAATAAATGCATTTTTTTTTGGTTGTGTCTTCACTCATATCCCTTTCAGTTTTGCTCTAGGAGTTGCGTTGTTAGTAAAGGCTTGAATTAAAGAGCTAACTACATTAGCCTTTATGTCTATCATTACTCAAAAAGAAGACAAATAATATAAACTTCAATGGCAAAGATCAGCAACTAAAATTAAAGTCTCGTATCGTGTTTGTTCAACCAGATGAAAACAAGGAGAAGATGGAAGATAACTCATTCAATTAAGAGAAAAGCAGTGTTTCCGTAGATGTTAAAAGCATTAATTTATAACACATGCAAAACCAAACAAGATACATTAAATTAAATGCATGGTCCCTATTGATTGGACCACAGCCATGTGCAGGCAGTAGTAGATGTGACATAAAATATTGATCGATGTAGAATTTAGTTGAAAGAAAATTGAGCAAAAGTGAGTAAGGGAAAAGAAACCTTTGGCCGTGGGTTTTGCTAAGGCCGAACTTATGTCAGTGATTTTCCATGCTGTCACGTTGCCATGGCCATGAGTTTTATACATGAGCAACTTTAGTGTTCTTTAACTTGGAAAGCAAGAAATAAATTTTACCTAAATACAACTACTAGATAATTCTGATTAAATAATATCTTTAAGATACGCCTACTGAATTATGGCTAAGTAATATCTATTATGACGAAATAATATCTTAGCCTTATCACTCCCCCTCAAGTTGGAGTATGGAGATTGATCATGCCCAACTTGCCTTTCAAATATTGGAACTGTCGCTTGCCAAAAGCCTTGATGAGAATATCAGCAGGTTGGTGCTGGGACTGGACATACCCAAAAGTGAGTAGACCAGACACAAGTTTTTCGCGGACGAAATGGCAGTTAATCTCGATGTGCTTGGTCCGCTTATGGAAGACAGAATTTTTGGCGATATATACGGTAGCTTGGCTGTCGCAGAAGAGCTTCATGGGCTGAGGATGAAAGATCCCAAGGGCAGCAAGAAAAGTACGAACGCAAACTAGCTCGCTAGTAGCAACGGCCATGGTACGATACTCAGCTTCAGCGGAAGATCGAGAGACTGTGGCTTGCTTCTTAGTCCCTTGCTATATTTAGGACATGCCTATGCTTGCACTCGACTCGACCATTTTGTTGTAGAGTTTCGACATAACTACTTTGGCATAGAATGCCATGGTCATGGTAAAAGTGTTGCATTGGTTTAGAAGTGAATTCCGACCCATTATCACTTCGCACAATTTTGACATTGGTTTCAAATTATTTTTGACCAGGGTTATGAACTCTCTCAAAAAATGGCTTGTCTCCCCCTTATCAACCATTAAATAGGCCCAAGTAGCCCAACTCGCATCATCCACTATAGTGAGAAAATATTAGGCTCCGTTAGTCGAGGATTCTCGATACGGTCCCCAAATATCACAATGAATAAGTTGAAAAATCTTTTCAGCTTTACTAGAACTCAAGTGAAAACAATTCCTGGTTCGCTTTGCATGGTAGCAAGTTTCACATACCTCTCCTTTAATTTTCTCAAAGTTTACTTGTAAACTACTAGATAAGTAGGATAGAACTTCATATGAAGGGTGCCCTAATCTTATGTGCCATAAGTCAACAGAACTAACTGCATTTACTTGTCCTTCTTCCACTGATCCCTTTGTGAAGAAGTAGACTCCTCCACTTTGCTTACCCACACCAATCGGAGTCCTCAAAGTACGGTCCTGCAAGACACAAAAATCATCATAAAAAGTCACACTACAATTTAGTTCCTTACATAATTTTGCAATGGATACAAGATTGCACTTCAGGGAAGGAACATATAAAAGTTTATTAAGTTTGATCCGTTCACCCAACACTGCAGACCCCTCTTGGCTTACTAGGGTGTGCCTCCCGTTTGGCATTCCTATAGCAATTGAGTCAATTTTCTTGACTTCTTGAATTAGGTTCAAATCTCCTGTCATGTGGCATGACGCTCCACTATCAAACATCCAAGGCATATTACCTGATATTTTCTCACAACCGGGTTTTGGGCTTTCTATAAGGTTGAGTAATTTCTATAGTTGATCCTGGGTCAGTCTCGGAATAGTTGCAGCTGCTGTTGGGCCAGGATTCACTGCTGGGCCGTGACTTGCTGAGTTGGCTGGACCGAAGGAAGCTACTGGGCCGAAGGCAGCTGCTGGACCGAAGGCTGCACCTGGGTTGTCACGAGTTGCTACTGCTGGGCTTTCGTTCTGGGCCTGAACCGAGTGAGCGGTCTCACGCCCGCGCCCACGTCCATCGTTTCTGCCTCTTCGGTTTGCTCAGCCGGCACCTCGGCTGCCTCGCCCTCGGCCACAGCTGCCCCAGTTTGGTGGATTGCCAATTATTTCATAACAGTTCGCCTCATCGTGTCCATACCAACCACAATACCTACAAGTTGGTCTTTCGTTCATGTGTTCTCTTACCGTAAAAGCCACCATATTTTCTGATCAATTATCTCTCCCCATCATGACTCTTCTATGATTTTCCTCTTGCGTCACCATATTAAATATGACATCGAGAGTGGGTAACGAGTCAAGTGCCAAAATTTGACTGCGAATCGTTGAGAATGCCTCGTCGTTTAATCCCATCAAAAACTAATGGGTCTTCTCGCCTTGTGCCATATTTGCAATGCTACTCCCGATTTTGCACTCGCACTTACCACATGTGCATTGTGGGACTTTAGCATAATTCTCCAGTTCACTCCACATCCCCATTAGTTTTGAATAAAAGTCCATGACCACTAGACTGCCTTGTTTACATGCTGCAAGGTCAGTCTTGAGTTGATGGATTTTAGGGGTGTTGGCTACGGCATAGCGCTCGCACAGATTTTCCCACATCTCGTGAGCCATTTCAGTGTAGGCTACACTAGTATGTAGTTTTGGATCGATAACATTAATGATCCATGAACAGATCATAGAGTTGACCATCTCCCATGCGTTCAACTCACTCAAATTTTCTCCCTTTGGTGTTGGCTTAGTTAAGGTTCCATCTATGAAACCTAACTTATTTTTGGATTTTAAAGCTGTTCTCACAGCCTTCTGCCATAGTTCATAATTTTCTCCATTGAAGATCACTGAAGTAATTGTGACTCTAGGACCTTCTGATGGGTAAAGATAGTCAGGTGAATGATTTTCAATTACAAACCCTTTTCCCCCACTCATAGCTCTGATACCATGTAGAATTTAGTTGAAAGAAAATTTAGCAAAAGTGAATAAGGGAAAAGAAACCTTTGGACGTGCGTTTTGCTAAGGCCGAACTTATGTGATTGATTTTCCATGCTGTCATGTTGCCATGGCCATGAGTTTTATACATGAGCAACCCTAGTGTTCTCTAACTTGGAAAGCAAGAAACAAATTTTACCTAAATACAACTAGTAGATGATTTTGATTAAATAATATCTTTAAGATACGCCTGCTGAATTATGACTAAGTAATATCTATTATGACGAAATAATATCTTAGCCTTATCAATTGAACCATCAAACTTCCAACCCTTTGGAGTCCCCACATCCGGTTTTTGAGTTCATTGCTCCACTTTTAATGACTTGTATCCTTTCCGTTTTTAGGAGTTCCAAGCTAAGGGGCACATTATAAATTAGGATGATGATTTCTCTTTGTGAATTGTCACTTCTCTGAAAATTAAAAATCATCGGTTAATTTAGCAAGGGTCAAAATAAGTATAATCTAATTACAACTTTGTCTGTTAAGAAACGCCGAAAGCCTAGTTAAAGAAAAGGCTAAGGCATCTCCAAGCTTAAGCTTACGAAAACAAGAAGCCAAATCACAACAAAGATCCACAACTTCAACCTTTGGTGCAATTAAGCTCCAAAATAACCCAATCTACGAACACAATGGTGGTGATGATGATGATAATGATGATGATGATGATGATTATGATGATAACAATAAATCTTGTATAAGATGGTCAGCATTAATTACTTCGGTGCTAACGCCATTATGATCGTAATGTCTTGCCCTTCACCTAACCTTCAAAGCTCAAATGGATGCGGAATGACGTATTGTAAAAATTTCACGCACCATTTTTATCAACTCTTGAAAGCTCAAATGAATTTTTGGTTCTAAAAACTTTCTCAATATCAAAAGTTGACTTAGGTAATTTGAATTAATAGCAAGAACTATAACTGGGCATAGGACTCAATGGAATATCCTTCAAATGGCTCATGGACGTTCTACAAATTCAATTTTTTGGGATTGATTATTAGCTTCCACGGATAACAAGTCAAACCAAGATTTGTCACCGAGGCTATGTATATACCACTAAACAGAGATAAAAACACATACTCCGTACAAGGTACTCGGTGGACACAATTCGCGCCCTTATTTATTTTACTACAGTCGAAAAGAACTCTTTCGCAGGAGGTCTCACAATACCAACCTGAAAATAGCATGCGTCAATTATGCATACTTTATTTACTTTACCCATGCAGCCATTGACTCACAGATATTTTGCCTCGCTAATAGGGATAGAAACAGATCGAATTCGAATTAGATGTTGAAAAAATTCAAATTCGATTATATTTTGGAATCAAAAAACTCTGATCCGAAATTGATCTTGTACGCTGGAGGGAACCTACGAATCTGATCCGAGTTGGATCGAGTCAGAGTCCGATTTAATCGGATCCGAATCGATTTCCTTTTTCCCACAACAATTTTGTATTGCGTTTTTCCATCCAAACTTATTCTATCTACCTATCAATACAATACATACACTATCCTACCATACCAATCGAATATTTGGACATTTAATACTAAGTTGGGGAGACTAATAATAAGGCAAATAACGCCAATGTGCAGTGATAGAGAGTCAGGCAACTCCCGGTTGGCTAATGGCGAAGTGAGACTAAGAGAAAGAGATTGGCTAAGCTACTAATGAGAGTTGATGTTGGGACTTACAATTGAGTTTGGATGATAGACTTTAGATTTGTAAAATAAAAAATTTAAAATAAAAAATTAGGGGCCAGGCTTAAAAGTTGAACTTGAAGGGTAGACTTTGGATTTGTAAAGTTGTATATTGAAATTTTAATTGTTTAATAAAATAGTCAGATCGGATTGGAATATCGGAATCAGATGTTACCTTGCCTCTAAATCCGATCTGAATCCGACTTGAACTCGGATTATTTTTATCGGACTTGGACTCAAATATTTTTTTCTCGTATTCGAATCGGATTATTTTACCCTGATCAGATCGGCTATGCCTCGAACTCGACTGTAATTATCATCCCTACTTACTAATTTAATGATGCGTGAGCTTACTTATCACACATGGATAATATATATCTTTCTTTAATTTTTCAGCATCACAATCTGTGCGCGTGATAAATGTATGGGACGAGTCTATAGTAATCAACTTTTTTTGTTTTCAACAGCCGGAATTATCTTTTTTATATGCCGTTGATTTCGGATAGAGAAATTACAGCCATTCATTTAAATTACCCTAACCTGCAATAATAATAAGGCGAAAGGCACGACTTGAAGGTTTTCTTTTTAAATTTTTTTTTTCCCCTGGTGATGATCTAGTAATCGATTAGACTCGTCAGTTCGGGCAGCCAGTAAGATACGGGTCGGAGTATTGGTGTTCAGGTAAAATATTAGCCAGCTGTATTTCGATTTCGGGTAAAATACGCGGGATCTATTACAGTTTTACGGTTTTAGGGTCAACCTAACTAGTTTGGAGCGCTTTTTTAGTAAATTATTTTTTTGGTCAAATCAAAATCTCGTCATATTTATTACTTAAATTTATTTGTATTTAATAAACAAGCATTGTAGTTATAATTTCTTCAAAGAATATAAAAATATACAAATTTTTCAATATGATATATGAACGTCATGTATTGATGGACAATGAGTTACGTTTAGATGGGTTAGCCCATATATTAAAATATTAACAATGGGCCGGGTCGTTCATGCATGGGTCGCCCCATCTAACGCATATTAATGGGTCGGAGCATGATTCAACCCGTTAATAACCCATTTAATAATTTGATATTTTGTTAATTAACCTACCATTACCTAATCAGGTATGCTTTATTAGTGGGTCGATTCTAACACGAATACAAGTGGGTCTATTGCCCAACATTGATATCAAGTTTGAGACCAATTAGAAGAAGACCAAACAAAAGAATAGTATAGATGCATAAGAATATAATGGTATGGCTTGCACATATTTAATACGTGTCTTATTCTAAATTGATTTTCTTAAGACTAGACAGTTACTTTATGCTCATTTTCTCAAATTGTTCCATTTCTAAGTTGTATATGATGTTATTTTATGGAAATGAATTTGGAAAAGAATGAGTACCATCATCTAATTTACGAAGCAATGCAATAATTATATAGCGTCTCTCCAGACGATTCGTTATAATAAAAAACTATGATTGTTAAGAGGGGAAAATTAAAGAAAAATAAAAAATAAAAATATAATATTCGGGTTGATAGGCCGGATTCGCGTCGGGTTTGACCCAAAAATTTGTGGGTCTTTCGAGTTCGGTTTATTTCGGGTTCAGATTAAAAAAATGTGTTCAAAACCCAAACTTTTCGCGCGGGTTCGGATCGGATTCGTTTTTGCCATTTCTATAGTCAACCATCCCTAAATTCTCCCTCCTCTCTCTCCTTTCATTGTTATTATACAATTCTAAGTTTGCTTAACCTGCATTAGCCCTCAAACCCAAAATTCTGTCACCACTTACCAATAATAATCCCTCATTACTCTGTATTACCACACAAAGAGAAGTAACCTCAAGCTCCCTTTAATGAAGTGTTAAATTTTATATATCAATTGGGCAATTAACAACGAGTCATGTATACAAGCTCAAATGAGGTTCCATCTCAAAACCAATTGGCAATGGGTGGAGTAACTCACAAGCTTATATAAATGTTCAAACCCTTTAATTTCATCAATGTGGGACAACACCCACTATCATACTCCAACACGCCCCCTCACGTGTGGGCTACTAACAAGGCCCAACACGTGCACACAATTTTTAATCAAATGGGGACGGTGGTAAATCAAGATCGAGCAACCCGCTCTGATACCATGTTAAATTTTTTATAAATCGGGCCTTAATCTACCAAGCAGTGCATACAAGTCATGAGAAGTTCCATCCCAAAATCAATTGGCAATAGGTCGAGTAATCACAAGCTTATATACATGCTCAAACCCTTCAATTTCATCAATATGGGATAACACTCACTATCATACTCCAACATGAAGGTTGGTTCCAAGATTCAAGAGGCGCATAATAGTTGTAATTGGATTCCTTTGATCGTTTTTCATCTATTCTTCCCATCCTCCATTTTCAGATCAAATACTTAAGCATCAAATATTAATTTAATTGGGTTTGTTTTTGCCCAACTCCCGCGAATCCATCTATGCCGATCGACGATGGGAGTCTTGGCTTCTCCTCTTCACTCCACCGCCCTCACTTTCCACGACCTCCACCGTCGTCTTCCCAATCTGTTCCAACTGCCCTCTCCCTAGGCCTCACCTGACCCCGGTCGCAGCCTGCCATCCCGTTGCTTCCTGCCTATTTGCCGTAGCTTGCCACGGTGCCCTTATCAGGATTCTCAGATCCGACAACTTACTTATTTTGTTGGTCGAGTCATGTTGGAGTATGAAAGTGGGTATTGTCTCACATTGATAAAATTCAAAGAGAATGACAGTGGGCGTTGTCCCACATTGATTAAATTAAAAGGTTTGAGCATGTATATAAGCTTATGAGTTACTCCACCCATTGCCAATTAGTTTTGAGATGGAACCTCATTTGAGCTTATATGTATGACTCTTTGTTGAAAGCCCAATTGGATATATAAAAAATTTAACATGGTATCAGAGCGGGTTGCTCGATCCTGATTTGCCACCGTCCCCGTTTGATTAAAAAATTATGTGCACGTGTTGAGCCTTGTTAGTAGCCCACAGGTGAGGGGACGTGTTGGAGTATGAAAGTGGGTATTGTCCGACATTGATAAAATTCAAAGAGAATGATAGTGGTTGTCCCACATTGATGAAATTAAAAGGCTTGAGCATGTATATAAACTTGTGAGTTATTCCAACCATTGCCAATTGGTTTTGAGATGGAGCCTCATTTGAGCTCATATGTATGACTCTTTGTTGAAAGCCCAATTAGATGTATAAAAAATTTAACATCTACTCACTGACTGCTTCGACGACACCTGGTCGCTGCCCATCTTTAGGCCAAGTACTGGCAGTGGGTTGCCGCTCCTTCCACTATTTTGGTTGCACCTAGTGTTACCTAGATCCAGCCTATTCATATTGGTTGAGGGTTGATCAACATATTCGGGCGTGGATTTTTGTGACTATTTCTAAGGATATGTTATGTGAGGTATGTAACGTATCTCATACTTTACCAATCTCGTAGCATCTCGCTTCTCGATTCAATATTGCTAGTTTGGCTAGGGCATTAGATCTTAAGTGCATGCTTACTAATGCATCTGAGGGACCTCATCAATCCATGGAGGACCACTTGCGGCATATTAAAACCGTTGCTGATTCACTTGCTACGATTCAAAGTCCTATTTTTGATTTAGACTTGATTCACTTTACCATGTTTGGGTTGCCTCCTGATTATCATAGTTTTGTTACTACTTACTCCTTGTTGCATGGAAGTCATAAGTTTGATGGTTTGAGGTCTAAATAAATATTTCATGAGCAACAACTAAATTTTTCAAACCAACAAGAAAACTCTAGTTCATTAAGCCTTTGTGAGAAGTCTTTGCACTAGTAATAACAATCAAGGGGGTGGTTCCCAGAACCAAACCACCACCAATATTAACTGGGGTAAGAATAATAATAGTGGTTGTTGCAACTGGAACAATAAGGATGGTGGTTGCAACAACAAAGGGAGCCACAAGAACGCCACCACCAACAACACTTGGCAGAATGATTCATCTTCTAGTAGTACGACTACTAGCACTGTATCTGGTAATTCAAACATTTTATCATTTAATGCTTATTGTCCTGCTACTTTGGATACCCACTTTTCATCTGTAGGCACTAACCAATTAGAGGGGATATTAGGCTCTCATCCTAACACTATTTGCCAAATTTTTCAGGCCATTCTACCACTGCTTATCCCAATCGATATCAGCCTCGCCAGCCACCCATGTTTCCTACATATGCTGCATTCAGTTTCATCAATGCTGGTGAATAAATTTGGTATCTAAATTCTGCCGCTGCGTCTCACATGACTCCGAACGATAGTACGTTACTCCGCACATCTCCTTACTCTGGATCTAGTCTTATTAAGGGTGAGAATGGAACTTTATTACCCTGTGAAGTCATTGCATCTTAGTAGCATCCTTCATGTCCCTCAGCTGCATCACAACCTCCTGTTTGTTAGCAAACTATAGTCGTGATAACAATTGGAGTGTGGTTTTGAATCTGATTTTGTTCTTTTCAAGGACAACACCATGGCTGACATCCTTTTGCAGGCTCCTAGTGTTGGCAATGTCTATCCTATTTGTCTTCCTGCTGAAAGCATCTTGGTTCCTAGTAACCTGGCATTCAGTACCTTAGGAGACCACTGGCATCGTCGCCTAGGGCATTATGGAGCTCGTACTCTTGCGACTTTAAAGAAAAATAGCCTTTTGAATGTTTTATCTTAGTTTCAGGACAATTGTATTGTTTCCCCTCTTGAATTAATACATTCAGATGTGTGGCAATCTCCTATTTTGCCTCATAAGGGTTTTAAGTACTATATTTCATTCATTGATGATTTTTCTTGTTTCACAGGGATTCATACTATGAAATAAAAAATGAAATCTACCATACATTTTGGAATTTCAAAACTTTAGTTGAAAATCTTTTTAATTGAAAAATTAAAATGCCTCAAAGTGATGGAGCAAGGAAGTTTGATCAAACTAGCATGCATGACTTATTTCCTAAAGACGACTTTTGTTTTCGAAAATCTTGTCCAGACACACAACGACAAAATGGAGTTGCAGAACGGAAACATCGACATCTTCTTGAAACGGCTCGCTCATTCCTCGTTGATGCTTCTCTTCCTGCCTCTGTTTGGATGGATGTAGTTTACGCTACTGTCTTTGCCATCAATAGGCTTCCTACTCCCGCTCTTAATGGTAAATCACCTTATGAGGTCTTTTTTTGCAAAGCTGCTTGATTATGGCTTTTTAAAACCTTTTCAGTGTGCTTGTTTTCCACACTTGATCACCACCTCCGCAAGCATATTATCTCCTAGGTCTGTTCAGTGTGTGTTTCTATGCTACACTCCTCATTAGAAGGGGTACCGTTTGTTTGAATCCTATTACAAATTGTATTTACATAGTTTGTCATGTTCGTTTTCATGAAATCATTTTTCCTTTCTCCACTCTTGCTTCTAAGGCTTCATCTCTCCATAAAGCTCCACCTTTTGTCTTACGAGAAACCCTGAGTCTTAACCACACTTTAGATGTTATTGCATCCTTCGACATACCTGCATAGGCTATCTCTAAACACACTACCTGTTCCTTATTGCCCGAATCTTCGCTTAGTCCTTATGCGATGGGCCTGTGTCACGTAGGCCACTAGCAAGCCCTTCCATAACCTCCTCCCAGACTGGGCTTGATCTTGTTATCTTCTCACAGCCCAACCCCTTATCGCCTAGTCTTGGGCCTAGTGTCACCATACCTCCTAGTCTACCATTTCCTCCCCGCCCCTTGCTCCAACGTGCGGCCGAACAGTCACACTCCTCTTCACCCATTGGGCCATCCCCAACCGACCCCTTACTCACCAGTCCACAACCGCTCTCCTCTTGCCTGAACTCAGGGCCCGTCACCAACACCCTCCAAATGCAAACCAGATCAAAATATGGTGTCTTCAAGCCCAAACAGATCCCATCCCTTTCCACATCCTTGGCCAAACCTGAACCTACAAGCTTTACCCGAGCCTCTAAGCTTTCTCATTAGGAACATGCCATGGTTAAGGAGTACAATGCTCTAATGGATAATGGCACATGGGATTTGGTTCCTCCTCACCCTTCATAAAACTTGGCTAAGCATAAATGGATTTACGGAGTAAAATATCGATATGATGGTATAGTGGAGAGACATAAAGCACAATTGCTAGCCCAAGGGTTACATAATAAGCCGGAGTTTGTTACCATGAGACCTTATGTCTTATTGTTAAACTTGCTACCATTTGTCTTATTCTTTCCTTGGCTCTTTTCTCCCATTGGTCCATTCGATGGTTAGATGTCAAAAATGCCTACATAGGCATCTCAAACAGCCTCAAAATTTATCCATCCTGATTTCCCTTATTATGTCTGCAAACTTAAGAAGGCGCTTTATGAACTCAAACAAGCTTCTTGAGCTGAGTTCCATCATTTTCGCACTACTAACCCTTCTCTATTTGTTTTTGTCATGGTTCTGACACCTTGATCCTGCTTCTCCATATAGATGATATTATTTTGACAGGCAGCTCTTCTTCTATGCTTCAGTCTTTTATCCTAGTTCTTTCTCAATAATTTGCTATCAAAGATATCGAGGTACTTCATTACTTTCTTAGCATCCAAGTGGTTCGGTCCTTTTCTGGCCTTTTCTTTCGCAGCAAAAATATGTCACTGATCTTCTTCTTAAATTTCACTTACATATTGTTAAACTTGTTACCACTCCTTCTGCTGCTCGAATCACTTTATCGCTGACTGGTGGTGAACTGCTAGCTGATCCCACCAAGTATTGAAGTATGGTAGGTGCTCTGCAGTATTTCATTATGACTCATCCTGATATTGCCTATGTAGTCCATATAGTATCTCAGTTTATGCATGCTCCTCACACTACTCACCTCCACATTGTTAAGCGTATTTTTGGGTATTTGCAGGGAACCCAGGATGATGGTTTATTCCTCTGACATTCTGTTTCCTATTCTCCTGTTGTAGCATATTCTGATGCTGAATGGGCTGGCTGCAAGGATTCATGTCGCTCCTCCACAGATTACACTATGTACTTTGGACCCAACCTCATTTCCTAGAGATCTAAGAAGCAACCTATAGTCACAAAATCTTCTACTGAGGTTGAATATCGCACTTGATTACACTGTCGCTGAAGCCATTTCGATTAGGAAGTTGCTCTATTACTTGGGTAATGTTCTGCATGACCCTGTTCATCTCTATTGTGACAATGTCAGTGTAACTTACATGTCGGCTAATCCAGTTCTACATGATCGTAGTAAGCAAATTGCATATGACTTTTTGTTCACGAACGGGTTGCTGTTGGTGATCTCATTATTCATTATATCCCTACTTTACTGATATAATCGCCAAAGGATTCTTATCGAAATAATTTTTATTGAATATGATATTCTGATTGACTATGTTATCTTATATCTTAGTGTTAGGTTGTATATAGATGAGGTGTGCATTAATAGAACTTAGTCCAAAGTGTGATGTTTATATACAGTTCTAACCCCCAACATTATTTCTAACCAAGCTTGACTTTAGTAGATGAACATATGAGATTTTAAGCCCTATAGACTATTCATCATTTTAGTCTCATTTTTCTTTCATGTGCATCTTTTTCATGATTACATCTCTAGAGCTTGCTTTGATTCTCTTTGAGATCACATTTAGTATATGCATTATGATAATATGATAGAGACATTCATTTGTTCTTGTAAGCCACATAGCCAAATTACCACCTTGTTTAGAATGTTTTTACCATTTGCTAGCCCTTTGAGCCTTGACCTTTTTTTAGTAAACCCTTCATTTTAGCCTTTGACCTAAACACACTTTCTATACATAAGGCAAGACCAGTGAGGCATTACTTTATTATTTGGTGGGTAGCATTTAGGTATTTTATGTAATTGGTGGTTGATTTTGGTTATATGATGGGATGTATCATTGTGACCATTTGGAAATTGAGTTTTGTTATTTTTCTATATGCCATTAATTCATTTTCTTAATGAAGGAAAAAAAAGAAACAGAGCAAGAAAAACAAAATGAAAAAAAATGGAAAAAGAAGATTAAAGAAAAAAGTTGAAAAAACTTAAAATTCCAAAAGAAAAGTCATGGATAAGAGTGTTTGGTATGTTTATTATCATTTTATAAGTTCATTTCCAATCGTTCAATTTTGTGGGTTGTGCTCTTATTGTGTTTTGGATGTGATATTAATGTATTTAAAGGATTTGGTTGCTCATTAGCTACTTCGTTTTAGCTCTTCATTTCCCAAATCGTTTGTCCTTCTCCTAACCCTTTCCCCTTAGCCCCATTACAACCATGAAAGTCCTCTTGATTATTGTTTTGTATATTGCTTTTAATGGTGGAGAATCGATAGTCCTGGCAAGCCTATGGTAGTTTGTATGATTGGAAGAGAGTTGAGTGACCCTTGGGATATCATAAACACATAAGCGGGAGTGTTCCATACTTTCTTAAAGTGAGATTCTATTAGTTATGCTTGTACATATTTTCTAAGTGAGGTGAAAGACAGTGTATAGATGTCATCAGTGGGTGTTAAGAATTTTTTGATGTGTATATTATGTTTATATGTGATCTAATTCTTTGGTTGATTAAGTGATATAGTTGATTAGAGTTTGTGTATATATTTTTTCCCAGTGTTGTATATATGAGTCTTGAAAAAATACCCCAAAAAAAAAAGATTTTCGATTTTGATTTTTTGTTTTTTTTTTTAGATGCTATGGGTAAATCTTCTGCAAACTGCTATAAGACCTTATTTATCCACTAGAGGTAACCTAGGGGTTTAAAGGGTTTGTTGCACATACTAAGTGCAACCGCAATTCCTACGAAAGTGAGTTATGATTTTATTTTCTTTTTCTAGGATTTGTAGTTTTATTTACTCGAGGACGAGCAAAATTTAGGCGTGGAGGCATTTGTTCAACCTGAATTATGGTAATTTATACCTTCTTATTATCTATTATATGCTCCAAATAAATTATTAATTTAGGGTTCTAATATGGTTTTGTTGATTTTTAGGAATTTCGAAAATTTGAAGATTGAATAAATATCCAAAAAAAAGAGAGTTAAATCACCAAGGGTTGGATCAAATGTGAAAGCGAAAGAAAAAGAGAAGAAGGCTCAGCCCAGCACTCATACTCGGGGCCCATTTCGCTTGGCCTGGTTCCTCTCAGTCACCCAGACCCATTTGCTACCCCCTTCGTCCTTTTCCTCAGTCACGCGTAGGCCTAAGCTTCCACCTTGGCCCAATCGCACCTTTCCCAAACCCGCCTCCTCCCTCATCCCTTCTCTCTCTCTCTCTCTCTCTCCCCCCCGGGCTTGCCCCCAGCGTTCCACGTCGGGCCTCTCTTTTCCCTTTCTCCGCGAGCCCATGTACTCATATCCCCTAGATTGCAGCCTGCATCTTCCTAATCTGCGCCCCCATTTCGAGACCTAATATGCTCTTCCCTTTCCCTTAATCCCCCACGTGGAAAGCACATAACCTGGGTCATCCTCCTCCTTTCTCTTTCGTTTATGCCCAGCAGAAGCAGCAATCCAGAACCCCCGAGCCTGCTATTTTTCCTTGTTCTTCGACCCTTCCTCTTCCCTAGCCGAGGCTTCCCCCTCATCATTATTATTATCAGCATTGTTTTAACCAACATCACCAATGGAGGAATTAAATGAATGAATTAAGGGTTGGAAAGGGGGTTCAACTATAATTCGGGGTAGAGAAGAAGGAAGATTTTTTTTTTTTTTGGGGAGATTAGAGCAGAATTTTCAGACTTCAATTTCATTTTCGTGTTCATCTTGTTTCAGTTTCAGATGTAATGTAATTTTGATTCCGAGTTTGACTTAATTCAAGTGAAAGTTTTAATTTTGGAGTTGTAATTGTGCGCTATTTGGTTCAAACTTGTGTCAGGTAGCAGATTTTATTTGCAATTCAACCTCTGTTTCCTTATTCAGGTTTATTCAAGTTTGCTATAGGCATCGTCTTAACAAATTTATGACAATCCGTGACCTAATTGCATAATGCATCCTTGAGGACAACACCCATAAGTGCAACAATGATAAGCCGAACGCTTATGGAATCCCAACTTGTCTTTCGCTCAAATATGCTTAGATGATCATGTCCCTTCTCAGCACTCAGTCTCTCCTTTTATATAGGAGTTGCAATACATAGGATGGCCTAATGGCTACAGTACACGTTGATTTTACATATGGCCACAGTTACATTCACATGGTTATAGTAGACTGTCTTATTTTACAGACCTAACACTTATCAAAATAACACAATAATGGAGCAACTATTTTTCAGAGTCTTTTCATGCTGACAAGACTAGTCACCCATATCAAGATTCTGCATGCCTTCATCCCTAATAATGTCTTCCAGTCCATCATTGTCTAAACAATCATCAAAATCTTCATCAAGTTCAAGACACTTTAGATCCTATTGTTCAAGTAATTCATGAAGATATTTCTTTTCTTTTTTTAATAAGTATTTTTCAGCTCCAACATCAAAGCGATAATCAAAGACATTTTCTGAAGTAACTCCTTCTACCCTAATATATCTGTTGAACTCATTATGATAGGAGAAAGTAGTATTTTCGCAGTGCGTTGGCATTACTCCTTGCTCAATCAATGCCCATATTGGATGGTAAATCTTGTAAAAACCGATGGCTCTCGCTAAAGTAGGATCAGTTGCTAATTGATGTCGTTCCAAAAACCATTCTTGTTGTTGATATTTGGGATTGTGTAAATCAACTAGGTGAACCAAATAATGGGCCGGTTTAGCCTTTCCATTTTCATACTCAATTAAAGAATAGTGTACCTCTACATATAGGCATCGATTATATGAAATTTTTGTTGGACCATAAGGAGATGTAAGAATCCAATTGATCCTTTTGAACATGCATTGTTGAAACTTAGTTAGTCTTGAGAAAAATGGGCACTTCGGGTATAGGATTTCCACAAGGTAAACTACTATTCTATATTTCCAAGATTTTACTATAGGGTCATTTAGAGATATTGAATTCGTTGAAAAACTAACACCACCAACTCCAGATGTATCGAAAAGGTAGATTGTAGTACCCCATAATTCCCAAATATTATAGGAATAGTTATGATAATACTCGATGAAGGCTAAATCTTTAGGCTATTGTCTAGGTAGAAGATAGTAGACCAAAGCATGATCTACTTTTTGCATGGATTTCCAAAATATCCATAAGGATTTTACTAGAAGGAGAAACCCGTTCTAGTAGTAATAGCATTTCATTTTGAATTTCCTCCTTTTCCAGTAGGAGTTTTGCTTTGATGATCACCATTGGTGAGTTCTCGCGTTAAACTATATGCTGAAGAGTTCTTCGATCCCTGTATATGTTTAATAAAGAAGAAAAACTGGTTAAGCCATAATTGTTAATGAAGGAGTCGCCCTTGCACTTATATATTTGATAAACTCTTTTTCACAAAACCAAGTATTCATTTGCAATCAGGTCGAATAAAAAAGGTTTTAGAGATAAAAAAATCAAGAACTTTTCAATTCTCCTTATAACTACAAAGATTTCTTTTTCCATCGTAGGATAGTTGGATTCTGCTTTATTAAAACTTTCACTGCAATATTTGCAGAGTTTTTCTTGCTATTTGATTTTGAATACTGCACTCCAGTGTTTATTGTTGGCATATGCCTCAAAAATTAAATCATCTCTTTCATTAGACAAATTTTAAGAATATGAAGATTTTTACACATCGTTTTGAAGTTTTTAACAATCTTTATACCACTAGTAGTCCATGTCCAACTTACTCCTTTTTTGAGTTTCTGCTGCAATGGTTTTTGAATTTAGATAGATCTTTAATGAAATCTGAAGCATAGGTTAGGCATCCAAGAAATCTTTCTAGCTGCTTCATATCTTCAATTTTTTCAGGGAAATTTTTAATTTTTTCTATAATATGATTTTGTAGGATGATTTTTCCGGCTTTTATCTTTAAATCTAAAAATTCAATTTCTTGTTCAGTATAAATGTACTTGTCCTTGCCAAGTATAATACCATGATCAATACATCTTTGGGAGACAAGTAAAACATCATCTTTGTGCAATTCTGTAACGTCCCCAAATTAAACATGTTTCACTGCTTGTATTTTCCTTAATAAATCCCTTAATTATAATCTAGACAATCCAATGATAGAGGCATTACTCCTGTCTAAAAGGACAAGGCTTGAAACATAAGTGCTATAAATAACACAGTTAAGCATAGCCTCAATCATACACATACACACCTGATCAATCCATATATAATCAACTGTTAACCAACATAAAGTTTTTACACTATAGTAAAAGCAATTCACCATGTAGTCTGCATCTCTATCTACTGAAGATTTCAATATACAGCTCTAAAAATATGCATACACTGTATCAATGTTGATCCATCCAAATTTCCTTACTCAACTTATTCTCTTCTGCTGGTTTACTAGCATGAAGACGATTCTCTAAGCATTTGCCTAGAACAGAACATGAAATACATTTCGAACTGTGAGCCGAAACTCAGTACATACATTCCTGTATTGTTAAATGATCATTGAAATACTAGTTGGGCCCGCTTTGCAATTCATTTTAAGTTAAAACAGTGAATGAGATGAATGTAAAACTGCATTGCTAGTTATTATCTGATAGTGAACCCCTTGATACTGTTACAATCTATGAATAGGTATATACCTGTCAAGTCCTCCGGGAGACCTGGCCTGAAGCTGCACGAGTAACTGAAGGGCGAATGCCCTATAGATGATAACTGGTGGGGTCACTAATTAAATGATAAATCACTGTGTAAACTGATTTATTGATGTACTTACCGAAACATGATAACTTTGATAAATACACTCTGATTTCTAAAGATACAGGCAATGAACGTATCTGAAGCCTTTAAAATGATATTTCACTTGATAATACTTATGCACAATGGAAACGATAGACTAGGCTCTGATTCTGCTAAAGAAATATAATTATAAGTAAATGCAGTTAGTAAACAATATTTACTCCCAGAATTTGTAACATTAATGGAAATTGATTAAGTAAAGAGCTTCCACAATGTCAATAATTCAATATAAGATAAATTACAACAAAATGATTTGAAAAATAAATCAATTAGGGTTATTGAACTAGAAATACAACAAACTAAAACAAAATAGACCAATCTTCCATAATTCTAATAATTCAATATAAGATAAGTTACAACAAAATAATTTAGAAAATAAATCAATTAGGGTTATTGAATTTGAAATACAACAAACTGAAACAAAATAGACCAAATTGGAATGATTGAGGTGATAACGAAAAGATTTTAATTGATATAAATAAAATATGGGTTTCTGATATTTCTGAAATGGATAATGGAAGATTCCGAATGTATAATAGAAGGTTCAATGCCATGATGGGCGTCGTGAGGTTCATAAAGGCTCAAATAACCTAGGTTTGATTCGTTAAGCACTGATTTCTTTCTTCACATAACACCGTTTGATGGTCTACTTTAGAAAATCTATATCATCACCCTTGACCTCCAATTGAGATGTAAAACTCCAATATGAAAAGCTTATAATGCCCACTAAAGCTTTTATTTAGGATAGAAAGCATGATTCACATAGTAAGGTCCCTATAATTAGGGTAGAACACAGACGTGCACAATTTCAGTTCAATCTGCGCAGTTGTAGTAAAAGGACCATAACGTTTTCCACAGAACTCAGATTAAGATGATTCAAAAGACATTTGAAATATAACTCATTGATCTATTCACAGACCAAAAATCACAATTTTTCAATGACCCAATCAAAACCAGTTTTTCCGTAAATTCCCCTATTCATAAATATTCCCAGTTTCGATGTATTCTACGCAGCCTTCAGTAAATTGGTCATAACTTTGTCCACACAACTCAAAATTAAGTAATTCCAGAGCCTATTGAAAGGTAACACATCAAGCTATGACCAACCACAATTCATGAATTTTGGATGTGCCAATTAATACCAGTTTTCTCCCGAAGTGACCCCTGTTTTAGGTCTGTTTACTACTCGATAATCACATTTTTCAATCTTTTCTTCACATAACCACCCACTAAAATCACTCTTTAACCGATATAAATCAGCATAAATATCTTGATATTCATTACCAATGTCAAAGATTACAAAATTCCATTTAAAATAATCAAAATCCATCATCACACCCTACACTTGCATGAACATGAACACCCTCCATCTTTTCTTTCTTTCAAGGTGATCCAACCAAAATAATATCAAAATAACTCTTGATTGCATGAAAACAACATGATTAATAATTAAAAACAAGGATCAAAATGCAAAACACAATCAAAACAACAAGATAAAGTTAGGGTTTACTCACTTGAAACTTGAATATATGAAGATGAAGGTGGTGGTTGATGTTTGTGTGCATTGTGGGTGTTGGCTGGTGGTTGATGGGGTGGTGGATGGTAGATGCGATGTTGGCAGCAAGGGCTGCCCATGGAGGTAGAGAAATGGAGTGGAACGTGAGAGGAAAGAGGGAGGAAGAGAGAGGAAGACTAGTCTTACCTTAGCTAGCTTAGTTTACTTGGATGAAAATCATCCAAGTAAACTTGGCTGAGAGTTTAGCTCAAAAAATATCTTCCTAATTGTAATTAGGGCCTAATGATGGTAATTAGCGAAGCAAATGGATTAGAAACTTGTTGAGCCGAAATTGACCTTAAATGAGCTCTGGGTTCGGAAAAAAATATCAAACCAGGTGCGATTAATTAAATTTTTTTTCCAAAGCTCGAAATTAAATGTTATGTCATGAGAAATAATTTAATCTTTTAAATCATAATTATCGAAGCCTAATATCAATTTTTCCGAAATTAATACGGTAAATGAAACTTGAATTGTAAAGTGGGGCCCAAAATTGAATTCTTTCAATCGAGATGATTAAATGAGATAAATAAATATGGAAAATTAATAACATAGCTTAATTAGATAAATGAACATGATTTAGGGTCGGGCTATTACAGCTTTCCCCCCTTAAAAAGTTTCATCCTCGAAACTTATAAACTTTGCCAACACATGCAAGGTTATCTCAAATAAGTATGGGTACTTTGCTTACACCACTTGTTCAACTTCTCAAGTAGCTTCTGAGGAGGTATGAGTTGCTCAAAGCAATTTGATTAGAAAGATCTGCTTGATGCTTAACTGCTTAATCTTGTCATCAAGTATCTGGACTGGGTGCTCGTGAAATACAAGACCCTCAATGACAGCAATGGGTTTGATTATGACAGCGTGATCAGGATATGAAATGTACTGCCTGAGTTGTGAGGTAAGGAACATGTTATGTACGTGTTTGAGTTATATAGGCAGATCCAGTAGGCAAGCTATGCAATTCGGCCTTTTAATAAACTGACATGGTCTAAAAGATCTTGACTGCAATTTACTTTGCAGTTCAACCTTCTTACACCCTTAATTGATGAAACTTTCTGAAAGACTTTGCTACGTACATGAAAGTCCAGGAATCTCGTTCTTTTATCAACATAGCATTTCTATCGCTTTCAAAAGGATATTTTCAGGAATCTTCTAACATGTGTCACCTTATTAAACGCTAGAGAAGATCCTCATGACCCATAAGATGATTTGTTGTCAATATCTACCATCAGTTTGTCTTGATGTTTAATGAAGGATTCTCTGCTAGTGTTATCATAACGTTGACAGTTGGGAGTTCCCTACTGTCTTCAAATGCAAATGTTGGTCGTAGGTCGTGAAGTACTATAAGCTCTAACTTAGAAGAGTTGATCCATTGATATTTTTAGATGCTTGCCCATCTATTTCAGGATGATAAGAACTACAAAAGTTCAATCTAGCTCTAAAGACTCTTTGAAGTGCTTGCCATAGCAGGCCTAAAATCTCTGATCTACGTCAGATACTATATCTGTGGGAATCCCATGACAAAGTCCATTGAAATTTAATCCCTTTCTCAAGATTGTGCTTTATTGTTTGGAGCTCAGGATCACTATCCTTATTCACTTTAATGTCCCCTATTAGGGACGGCTGTAAGGTAAGTGCTGGCAATTGAACATTCACCTTCCCGGTCAACACTAATTAAATGTCCAAGACCGCAAGCTCTCTCAAGAGATTTAGTTACACAATCACTATAGCGTACAAGGTACGTTATGCCTTCCTATTTAGGGTGTCTGCCATAACATTTCCCTTTCTTGGTTGACATTGGATCTGCCACAACTGATTGAGCTTCTTCTGAGTGAAGATGTACTTGAAGCTTTGATGATCAGTATTGATTCTTGCATGGTATCCCACATAAGTAATGTCTCTAAATTTTCAATGCAAAAACTAGAGAAATGGGTAGGATAATTCTTCTCATAAGACTTGAGTTGTTAGAAGGCATAAGCCACCACTTTATCTTCTTGCTAACTTTGTAGCTTGCTTCGACAAATTGGTCAGGGAACACAATATTTATCAAATCCTTCCTGAACTCGATAAGTCGATGCTAAACTCAAACAGTTTCTAGGCTTAGTGCATTGGTGGGTGTTGGGCCCTTCATAATCGCTTTCAGCTTGTGCAAATCAACCTTAATCTCTTCCTTTGAAACCATATGCTCCATAAATACCATTGCTTCTAATCAGTACTCATGCTTTTTGTATTTGTTATGTAATTAATGTCCCTTCAAGGTCTACAACACTGTCCTCAAATGAACAGTGTGCTCATCTCTGTCCTTGGAGTATTTCAAGATATCTTTTATAAACACCACCATAACTTGTTTACATATGGTCTAAAACTTTATTCATACAATCCATAGAAGGCCGCAGGGACATTGATTAGGCTAAAAGGCATCGCAGTGAATTTATAATGACCCAAACATGATCCTCAATGCAGTGTTGGGGTTGATTTGAGGCTTAAACTGAAGTTGACGGTACCTTGACTGCAAATCAATCTTGGAGAAGACTCTTGTTCTTTGTTGTTGATCAAATAAGTTATCTACTTGGGGCAATGGGTATTTGTTTTTGATGATGATCTTGTTCAGCTCTCTGTAATCAATACATGACCATAAGGTTCCATTCTTCTTCTTTACAAATAGAACTGGGCACCCCACGGTGGCACACTTGGATGGTCTCATAAATCCCTTCTGTGATAACTCCTCTAACTGAATCTTCAGTTCTTTAAGCTCAATTGGGGCCATACGATATGGGGTTTTAGAGATAGGTTAGACACCAGGGATTAATTTAATCTCAAAATTGCCTTTTCATTATGGTGCGGTCCTGGTAACTTTTGCGGAAAACATCTCTAAATTCACAAATTATAGGGATATCGTTTGCTTTTTCTTCCTTTGGTTGAATGTTAGCAGCATAACACCAATACACAACATATCCTTAACATAAGAGCTCACTTGTTTTCGTGACAAAATTTAAAGGATAGATTTTTCCACTCTTTGCCCACGAAACATGTTTTTCTCCCTTATTCATCTCTTGAAATAACTTTAGGGTCCTAATAATATATCTTGACCTCATAAGTACACAACTAGCTCATTTTCAGAGTAATATCAAAGTCTAATGAGTCAAATTGAATCAGAACTCCAGGAAATACTATCCCACCAATAGTAATTGGGACAAATTTACAAGAGATAGGACACGAAACTCTAGAGTTATTGGGTAACTTGATTCCATAATTGGTTTATGCCTCCTTCTTCTCAAGGTTCACTTGCATGGCAGATCGTGTGAATACAAATGAATGAGTGGCAACTAAATCAATCAATACACAAAATAGCTTTGAAATTAAAAGAGAGTTTCCGTAACTACTGTACCAAAGGTGGCGGCTTCTTTCTTACTCAACATATAAGCCCTTCCTATAGCTGCGGGCCTTGAAGGTGAGAGCCCTTGTCTGCAGCATTCAATCTTCAAGAACAGGCGGCAATGAGGTTCTCTGGACTAATGCACCACGTGCATTTGTTAGTTCCCACTTCGTAATCTAAAATGGTGTAGTTAGTTTTTCCACAAATCTGCTCCAAGTGAAGTCAGGCCCTAGAGCTTATTCTTACCAGTGTTTTACTAAATATCGGATTCACCAGTTAGATAAAATGTTCCAATGTTCACCTTTTTATCCCCTGAAACCTCTATTATAGTGAAAATTTTCTCAACTCCTCGAATCCATTCTTAAGGTTCCACTATGTCATACTTTCCACTCTAGAGTTCTGCAGTATGAATCAGCTGAAGATATCTTTCCGAGGGGCAGTAACTCATCAACATTTCTCACTGACGCAATCCAAATGCATGTCAAAGATTTTGATTGTCAAACTTAAGCTTTATGTAAGTGATCTTCAATAGAAAACTGAGGTTGAATCAGCCAAAAAGGGTAGACACATTGCGTTCCCTTAGCAATGGATTCCACAAGTTGGATAACAATCAACCGCTATACAAAGCATAGTTAAGATCTACCTTCTGTTCAGGCGTGCTACAAAAGTATCATCTATTACTATGGGTGCGACCCAATCATAATCCAGCTACTAGCAGCAATTGGGGACTTAAAAACAGAAAAAAGTTATCAGAACTGATGAAGATATGACATGAGAGTGAATGATGATGCAACTGGATGGGGAGATGTCATGAGGACAAAAAGATGAAGCCCCTAGTCAAAGTGAGGAGTATCCAACAGTTGATAATCCAACAAGGACAATGGTAAATGGTATGTTATTAGAAAGTGCAGTGAAATATTTTCAAGAGTAATGTCTACTTCACAGATGGAGGTGGAGTCAATGGACTGCTTGCAAGAGTTTGGCCAAAAATGTCTCTCTAAAGTGTTCTTGGTTTCTTTTATATGGAATCATCGATAGTTAATGGTTTCAAAACTTATGTACCATAGAACAAGCCTCTCCAAAATCCTACAATTCAGGGGATATTACATTAAGAACCCCTATATAGCTCACTTAGATGAAATTCATGAGTTACAGAAGAAAATATGTGCAATCAATGAAGCATATTGAAGTAATTGCCACTTGGATCCAAGAAACGAACAAAATGACACCCATGTGATGAGGAAATATAAGCTTAAAGTTTTACGTATCCACGAGCTTGAACAGTCTGTACCATCAGATTTCTAGGCTGAATTTCATTGACCACTGGCCTTCAAATGTGCTGCAACATGGGTCAATGGAAAGATTAATTTCTGTACTTTGACAAAGACTAACTAAAACATCTCTATCTGATGGAATACATGTGCTGCAAGTGGGATAAACTCAAACCTTGTGCACTATAATTCTGACCAGTTTGCAGACTTGGACTTGCCTGGGAATTTTGAATGACCAAATGACCGAAAATCCATTTAAAACTTACTTCACATGCAAGACATCTCCCTAGCCATAAAGTTAGGATAGAAAACCCCTGGATAAATCATGCTGATCATGGACAAAAGTTACCTCAAAATCGGACCTTGTGCACAGATCAAAACTGCCAAGTTGATTGAACTTGTGTATTGTGCCTATACTTAGTTTTCCCTATGTATTTAACCTTAAAAAATGAGTCAAGGGCCCTTTATAGGACACATCTGTAATAGCTCTTATCCCTAGGGCTAGGAGTGTTAGTGATTCTTAAATTCCTAAAGCGAAACGGACAGAGTTTCGCCTATAAACTGGCTATTTTCCAGACTTAAAGTCTTACATCAAATCCCCTGCATTGACTAGAAGTGCAAAAGGATATCAAATCAAGCTCAATGGCTACACATCGGAGACCACAACTCTACGGGCCACATGCCTGGAGTACAAGAGTTTACATCCCAAAAATAAACAATTTCAGCTAAAAGGACAACATACCATTCAGATGGGTGGCTCATACGGCCATACCGAGCAACTTTTGGACAATGTGGCCATACTTACCTAAATGCATTGGGGGCACCTTTAACTTGTTGTTCAAAATCACCCTCGAATCTGATACTTGAGATCAAACTATATACATATTGTATTGATCCATCTGGCAAAGAAGAATATACGAGTAGAATATGTGAGAGATAAGCAGACATAACTATTGTCCCAAATCTCTAATGATATCATAATACTCCCCCAATAATCAATTTTCTCGGTCCCCTAACTCCACTCTCCATACTCTATATCCCATCAAGAAAATCTCAACCTGGCTCTGATACCAAATCTGTAACGCCCCCAAATTAAACATGTTTCACTACTTGTATTTTCCTTAATAAGTCCCTTAATTATAATCTAGACAACCCAATGATAGGGACATTACCGCCGTCCAAAAGGACAAGGCTTTGAAACATGACTGCTATAAATAACACAGTTAAGCATAGGTTCAATCATACACATACACACCTGATCAATCCATATATAATCAACTGTTAACCAACATAAGGTTTTTACACTATAGTAAAAACAATTTACCACGTAATCTGCATCTCCATCCACTGAAAATTTTAATATACAGCTCTAAAAATATGCATACACTGTATCAGTATTGATCCATCCAGATTTCCTTGCTCAACTTATTCTCTTCTGCTGGTTTACTAGCATGAAGATGATTCTCTAAGCATTTACCTAAAACAAAACATGAAAAAAATTTCGAACTGTAAGCGGAAGCTCAGTACACGCATTTCTGTATTGTTAAATGATCATTGAAACACTGGTTGGACCCGCTTTACAATTCATTTTAAGTTAAAACAGTGAATAAGATGAATGTAAAACTGCATTGCTAGTTATTATCTGATAGTAAATCCCTTGATACTGTTACGATCTATGAATAGGTGCACACCTACCAAGCCGATCGAGGGACCTAGTCTGAAGCCACGCGGGTAACTAAAGGGCGAATGCCCTATAGATGATAACTGCCGGGGTCGCTAATTAAATGATAAATCACTGTGTAAACTGATTCATTGATGTACTTGCTGAAACATGATAACTTTGATAAATACGCTCTAATTTCTAAAGATATAGGCAATGAGCATACCTGAAGTCTTTAAAATAATATTTCACTTGATAATACTTATGTACAACGGAAGCGATAGGTTAGGCCCCGATTCTGCTAAAGAAATGTAATTATAAGTAAATGCAGTTAGTAAACAATATTTACTCCCGGAATTTGTAACTTTAATGGAAATTGATTAATTAAAGAGCTTCCACAATTACAATAATTCAATATAAGATAAGTTGCAACAAAATAATTTGAAAAATATATCAATTATGGTTATTGAACTTGAAATACAATAAACTGAAACAAAATAGACCAAATTGGAATAATTGAGGTGATAATGAAAAGATTTTAATTGATATAGATGAAATATAGGTTTTTGATATTTTTGAAATGGATAATGGAGGATTCCGAATGTATAATAGAAGGTTCAATGCCATGAGGGGTGTCGTGAGGTTCATATGGGCTCAAATAACCTCTGTTTGATTCATTAAACTCTGATTTCTTTCTTCACACAACACCATTTGATGGTCTATTTTAGAAAATCCATATCATCACTCCTGACCTCCAATTGAGATATAAAACCCCAATATGAAAAGCTCATAATGTCCACTAAAACTTTTAGTTAGGACACAAAGCATGACTTACATAATAAGGTTCCTAAAATTAGGGTAGAACACAGACCTGCACAATTTCAGTTTAATCTATGCAGTCGTAGTAAAATGGCCATAACGTTTTCCACAGAAAGTAGATTAAGGTGATTCAAAAGGCATTTAAAAGGTAACTCATTGTTCTATCTGCATACCAAAAATAACAATTTTTCAATAAGCCAATCAATACCAGTTTTTCCGTAAAGTCTCCAGTTCACAAATGCTCCTAGTTTCGATGTATCCTGCGCAATCTTCAGTAAATTGGTCATAACTTTGTCCACACGACTCAAAATTGAGTAATTCCAGAGCCTATTCAAAGCTAACGCATCAAGATATGACCACACTACAATTCATGAATTTTGAATGTGCCAATTAATACCAGTTTCCTCCCGAAGTGACTCCTGTTTCAGGTCTGTTTACTACTCGATGATCACATTTTTCAATCTTTTCTTCACATAACCACCCACTAAAATCACTCTTTAACCTATATAAATCAGCACAAATATCTTGATATTCATTACCAATGTCAAAGATCACAAAATTCCATTTACAATAATCAAAATCCATCATCACACCCTAAACTTGCATGAACATGAACACCCTCCATCTTTTCTTTCTTTCAAGATGATCCAACCAAAATAATATCAAAATAACTCTTGATTGCATGAAAACAACATGATTAATAATTAAAAACAAGGATCAAAATGCAAAACACAATCAAAACAACAAGATAAAGTTAGGGTTTACTCACTTGAAGCTTGAATATATGAAGATGGAGGTGGTGGTTGATGTTTGTGTGCATTGTGGGTGGTGGCTGGTGGTTGATGGGGTGGTGGCTGGTGGATGTGGTGTTGGCAGCAAGGGCTGCCCATGGAGGTAGAGAAATGGAGTGGAACGTGAGAGGAAAGAGAGAGGAAGAGAGAGGAAGACTAGTCTTGCCTTAGCTAGCTTAGTTTACTTGGATGAAAATCATCCAAGTAAACTTGGCTGAGAGTTTAGCTCAAAAACAATCTTGCTAATTGTAGTTAGGGCCTAATGATGGTAATTAGCGAAGCAAATGGATTAGAAACTTGTTGGGCCGAAATTGACCTTAAATGAGCTCTGGGTTCGGAAAAAAATATCAAACCAGGTGCGATTAATTAAATTTTTTTTCCAAAGCTCGAAATTAAATGTTATGTCATGAGAAATAATTTAATCTTTTAAATCATAATTATCGAAGCCTAATATCAATTTTTTCGAAATTAATGCGGTAAATGAAACTTGAATTGTAAAGTGGGGCCCAAAATTGAATTCTCTCAATCGGGATGATTAAATGGGACAAATAAATATGAAAAATTAATAACATGGCTTAATTAGATAAATAAGCATGATTTAAGGTCGGGCTATTGCAGCCTTCCCCCCTTAACGAGTTTCGTCCTCGAAACTTATGAACTTTTCCAACACATGCAAGGTTATCTCAAATAAGTATGGGTACTTTGCTTACACTTCTTGTTCAACTTCCCAAGTAGCTTCTGAGGAGGCATGAGTTGCTCAAAGTAATTTGATTAGAAAGATCTGCTTGATGCTTAACTGCTTAATCTTATGATCTAGTATCTGAACTGGGTGCTCGTGAAATACAAGACTCTCAATGACAGCAATGGGTTTGATAACGACAGCGTGATCAGGATATGAAATGTACTACCTAAGTTGTGAGGTAAGAAATACGTTATGTACGTGTTTGAGCTATATAGGCAGATCCGGTAGACAAGCTATGCAATTCGGCCTTTCACTAAAATGACATGGTCTTAAAGATCTTGACCGCAATTTAGTTTGCAGTTCAACCTCCTTACACCCTTAATTGATGAAACTTTCTGAAAAACTTTGCTATATACATGAAAGTCCAGGAATCTCATTCTTTTATCAACATAGCGTTTCCATCGCTTTCAAAAGGATATTTTCAGGAATCTTCTAACATGTGTCACCTTACTAAACACTGGAGAAGATCCTCATGACCCATAAGATGATTTGTTGTCAATATCTGCCATCAGTTTGTCCTGATGTTAATGATGGATTCTCTACTAGTGCTATCACAATGTTGACAGTTGGGAGTTTCCTACTGTCTTCAAATGCAAATGTTGGTCGTAGTTCGTGAAGTACTATAGGCTCCAACTGAGAAGAGTTGATCCATTGATATTTTTAGATGCTTGCCCATCTGTTTGGGGATGATAAGAACTGCAAAAGTTCAATCTAATTCTAAAGGCTCTTTGAAGTGCTTGCCATAATAGGCTTAAAATCTCTGATCTCTGTCAAATGCTATATCTGAGGGAATCCCATGACAAAGTCCATTGAAATTGAATTCCTTTCTCAAGATTGTACTTTATTCTTTGGAGCTCAGGATCACTATCCTAATTCACTCTAATTTCCTGCATTAGGGAGGGCTATAAGGTAAGCACTGGCAATTGAACATTCACCTTCCTGTTCAACACTAATTGAATGTCCAAGACCTCAAGCTCTCTCAAAAGATTCAGTTGCGTAATCACTATAGCGCACAAGGTATGTTATGCCTTCTTATTTAGGGCGTCTGCTATAATATTTCTCTTTCTTGGTTGACATTGGATCTGCCACAACTGATTGAGCTTCTTCTGAGTGAAGATGTACTTGAAGCTTTGATGATCAGTATTGATTCTTGCATGGTATCCCATATAAGTAATGTCTCTAAATTTTAAATGCAAAAACTAGAGAAATGGGTAGGGTAATTCTTCTCAAAAGAACTGAGTTGTTAGAAGGCATAAGCCACCACTTTATCTTCTTGCTAACTTTGTAGCTTGCTTCGACAAATTGGTCAGGGAAGACAATATTTGTCAAATCCTTCCTGAACTCAATAAGTCCATACTAAACTCAAATAGTTTCTAGGCTTAGTGCATTGGTGGGTGTTGGGCACTTTGTAACCGCTTTCAGCTTGTGCACATCAACCTTAATCTCTTCCTTTGAAACCATATGCTCCATAAATACCATTGTTTCTAATCAGTACTCATGCTTTTTGTATTTGTCATGTAATTGATGTCCCTTCAAGGTCTACAACATTGTCCTCAAATGAACAGTGTGCTCATCTCTGTCCTTGGAGTATTTCAAGATATCTTTTATAAACACCACCATAACTTGTTTACATATGGTCTGAAACTCTATTCATACGATCCATAAAAGGTCGCAGGGCCGTTGATTAGGCCAAAAGGCATTGCAGTGAATTCATAATGACCCAAACATGATCATCAATGCAGTGTTGGGGTTAGTTTGAGGCTTAAACCGAAGTTGACGGCACCTTAATCGCAAATCAATCTTGGAGAAGACTCTTGTTCTTTGCAGTTGATCAAATAAGCAGAGGCAATGGGTATTTATTTTTGATGGTGATCTTGTTCAGCTCTCTGTCATCAATACATGACCACGAGGTTCGATTCTTCTTCTTTACAAATAGAACCGGGCACCCCATGGTGGCACACTTAGATGGTCTAATAGATCCCCTCTGTGATAACTTCTCTAACTGAATCTTCAGTTCTTTAAGCTCAATTAGGGCCATAAAATATGGGGTTTTGGAGATAGGTTAGACATCAGGGATTAATTCAATCTCAAAATTGCTTTTTCTTTACGGGGCGATCCTGGTAACTTTTGCGGAAAACATCTCTAAATTCACAAACTATATGGATATCGTTTGCTTTTTCTTCCTTTGGTTGAATGTTAGGAGCATAACATCAATACACAATATATCCATGATATAAGAGCTCACTTGTTTTCGTGACAAAATTTAAAGGATAGATTTTTCCTCTCTTTGCCCACGAAACATGTTTTTCTCCCTTGTTCATCTCTTGAAATAACTTTAGGGTCTTAACAATCTATCTTGACCTCATGAGTATGCAACCAGCTCATTTTCAGAGCAATATCAAAGTCTAACGAGTCAAATTGAATCAGAACTCCAGGAAATACTATCCTACCAATAGTAATTGGTATAAATTTATAAGAGATAGGACACGAAACTCTGGAGTTATTGGGTAACTTGATTTCGTAATTGGTTTATGTCTCCTTCTTTTTAAGGTTCACTTGCATGGCAGATCGTGTGAATATAAATGAATGAGTGGCAACTGAATCAATCAATATACAAAATGGCTTTGAAATTGAAAGACAGTTCCTGTAACTACTGTACCAAAGGTGGCGGCTTCTTTCTTACTCAACATATATGCCCTTCCTACAGCTACGGGCCTTGAAGGTGAGAGCCCTTGTCTGCAGCCTTCAATCTTCAGGAACATGCAGTAATGAGGTGCTCTGGACTAATGCATAATGTGCATTTGTTAGTTCGCACTTAGTAATCTGAAATGGTGTAGTTAGTTCTTCCACAAATCTGCTCCAGGTGAAGTCAGACTCTAGAGCTTATTCTTACTAGTGTTTCACCAAATATTGGTTTCACCAGTTAGATAAAATGTTCCAATGTTCATCTTTTTATTCCTTGGAACCTCTATTACAGTGAAAATTTTCTCCACTCCTCGAATCCATTCTTAAGGTTCCACTGTGTCATACTTTCTACTCTAGAGTTCTGCAGTATGAATCAGCTGAAAATATCTTTTCGAGGGGCAGTAATCCATCAACATTTCTCACTAACGCAATCCAAATACATGGCAAAGATTTTGATTGTCAAACTTAAGCTTTATGTAAGTGATCTTCAATGGAAAACTGAGGTTGAATCAGCCAAAAAGGATAGACACATTGCGTTCCCCTTAGCAATGGATTCCACAAGTTGGACAATAATCAACCGCTATACAAAACGTAGTTAAGATCTACCTTCTGTTCAGGCGTGCTACAAAATTATCATCTATTATCATGGGTGCAATTCAATCATAATCTAGCTACTAGCAGCAATTGGGGACTTAAAAATAGGAAAAAGTTATCAGAACTGATGAAGATATGACATGAGAGTGAATGATGATGCAACTGGATGGGGAGATGTCATGAAGACAAAAAGATGAAGCCCCTAGTCAAAGTGAGGAGTATCCAACAGTTGATAATCCAACAAGGACAATGGTAAATGGTATGTTATCAGAAAGTGCTGTGAAATATTTTCAAGAGTAATGTCTACTTCATAGATGGAGGTGTAGTCAATGGACTGCTTGCAAGAGTTTGGCTAAAAATGCCTCTCTAAAGTATTCTTGGTTTCTTTTATATGGAATCATCGATAGTTAATGGTTTCAAAACTTATGTACCATAGAAGAAGCCTCTCCAAAATCCTGCAATTCAGGGGATATTACGTTAAGAACCCCTATATAGCTCACTTAGATGAAATTCATGAGTTACAGAAGAAAATATCTGCAATTAATGAAGCATATTGAAGTAATTGCCACTTGGATCCAAGAAACGCACAAAATGACACCTATTTGATGGGGAAATATAAGCTCAAAGCTTTATGTATCCACTGACTTGAACAGTTTGCACCATCAGACTTCTGGGCTGAATTTCATTGGCCACTGGCCTCCAAATGTGTTGTAACATAGGTCAATGGAAAGATTAATTTCTGTACTTTGACATAGGCTAACTAAAACATCTCTATCTGATCGAATGCATAGGCTGCAAGTGGGATAAGTGTTGCAAGAAAAACAGAGTTTTAATATTTATAAACCCCAAGTGCAAGGTGTATCGTTGAGTACTTGGGGTGTCGTCCGCAGGGAATTGTGTTTTCAACTACCAGAGCTAACTAAAGCGTCTCAAGCTAGGCAGGATCGAAGGGTGAAAAGGGGGAACTAAACTACGTTATAAACACAGAAACAAACGACTTGGAGTTGTGATTTTACCAATGGATAAACTAACTAACCAAGATGAGTCCTAACCTACCCAAACCACACTACGAACTAGAGATGGTCGGTTGCATCATCAAAGACCACTCAAGCCCTCTTTCAAGGGTCATGAGCTAGTCTAACTCGCGTAACCACCTACTTTCGTGGGGTTAGTCGAATTAGACCACAAAACTAGCAACCCCGGACCTAGCTCGATTCGGATACTACTTTCGTGTCCCGAACTCGGCTATTCCCTCTCCCACGCTAGCAAATTGACCTCACCTCTCAGCATAAGTCAATCGCCCAAAAATATGGATGAAAACCCTCTCAGGCATTTCATCGAACACTTAGCGGGCGTGAAGGAAAACTCTAAGTTCTAGGCATAGATTGGGTGTGGTTAGGCCTAGTACAGGATCAATTAGCCATCAAGAGGCTAATCATAATTCAAGCCAACACAATCTACCAACAAATCATGAAAAACGCGTGAAAACCTAAACTAACCAACAAGAACATAAACTTGAAGAGCAAAACGAAGGGAATGAAATAAAACGAATCTAAACAACTAAACAACATAAATTAACAATGAAAACTAAACGAATAAACTTAAACAAAACAAATACAAGAATTAAAATTAACAAAACATAAACAAGAACAACAATGAAATAAATAGAGAAAAGGAAGAGGGAAACTTATGCTTGAATTGATTGAAGAACTTGAAATCCACAAGCTTGAATCCCAAAATACAAACAACTAAAATCCTAATCTAATCCCTTCAAAGGGGTTTTTATTGGTTAAAAACCTAAACTAAACTACCCTAAGGAAGTCGAAGAAGAAGCCCCGAACAAGGTCGAGAAAAGAGGATTAAATAGAAGACAAGGCGGGCCGCGAAGAACCGAAAGAAACAAGGGGGGCACGACCGTGCCTAGGTGGCACGGCTGCACCGTGCCATGTGGCACGGCCGTGCCACGTGGCACGGGGTGGCCGTGCCACCTTGCTGGCCGGTCGTCCCGGCTGGCTCCCGTTTTTCCGCCTTTTCGCCTGTTTTGATCCTTTTCTGCCCTTTTTCGCGACATTTGCTTGGTTCAACTTATTACCTGTAAGAATAAACAAAACAAGTAAAAATCTCAAAGAATACTTAATAAAACAAGAAAAACTCTAAAGATTACGTTATTGTACGAGCTAAGATTAGGTGAAAAGGGCACGTAAAATGCGACAAATTATCGCCTAACAAATACCCCCACACCTATCTTTTGCTCGTCCTCGAGCAAAACAAAAGAAAAACTAATCTAGAAACCTAACTCACTTTCGCAGGAATCGCGATTGCATTTAGCGTATGCAATAAGCCCTTTAAACCCCTTGGTTACCCCAAGTGGATGAGTAAGGTCTCGTGAGGGTTTGCAGAAGATATACCCACAAAATCTCAAAAAAAAGAAAAAACAAAGAAAAGAGAAACAAAAAATCGAAAAATAAAAGTAGCAAAACACAATATATACATAGGGATAAACTGTACACAATCGAATCAACCAACACCACCTAGTAGCTCAAATATCAGTCTGTACACAGGTATTATATGCATTGCAGGACACATCATCCCAAAGAATGGCATCCAGACATCAGCTTTTCACCCCACGACGCATGAGAATATTGAATCCATCCTGGTGCCTAGTGTGCAAGTGTATCATCACCCTGAAACTAAGCCTACCAAAACCAAACTCAATCCCACGCAATTGACACAAGCTACCTTTTTGATTGGCTAGCATAGAAAGCAGGCTTCCCCAGTAGCAGTATTGCCTCAAAGGGTAACACCCAGTAGCGCATGCCTCAAAGGGGTACTTATCATTTCCAACTCTTTTCTTCCCCACTTTCTTTTCTTTCCATTATTATTTTTTTTTTTCAATACAAACTCATGTCACGCCTCAAAGGGATACACCCAGTAGCGCTTGAATTTGTTTGTTTTTGCTTTCGTTTTGGAAAAAGAAAGGGGGTGCCAGCACATGTAAAGGGAACTGTGCAGTAGACAATGGGAGAGTCGATCGTGGAAGACTAAGAATTCAGGATGATGACAATACATGAATTCAGGACTGGATTGCAAAATTACGATGGACTGTTGGGGTTAGAACTGAGGTCTAAAACGACAGATTGGGGATGAATATCTATCATACACATTATACTTATATACGAGCTAACAGTCAAGGTATCAGGGATCAAGGCTGATCAAAATAGTATAAAACTCCCCTAAATGCAAAAAGAAGAGAAAAATTTGTACAAAAAGGAGAAAAAATGAAAAAGTTATACAAAAATGAAAAATTTTCACAAAAATAAGAAGAAAAATGGGAGATGACCCCACCCCCACACCTAAATCTCACAATGTCCTCATTGGGAGCCATGAGTCATCACCAACACACAAAAATAAAGAAAACAAAATCAAATACAAGAAAAACAAAAGACGACAAAAATATACACAGCTAACACACTCTCCCAAAAACACAAGCTCACCCAAAACAACAACACGATCACACATAAATATAAACTAACACCACCAAAAATAAATATAGACCAATCCAACAACACCACCCATCACAACACAATAAAAATCCACAAAAACACAAAATTGGTGATCATAGCCAACAACGGCTCAACAACAACCAAGTTTCACCCCAAGATGATCACCAACCAAAAACACAATCCTAATATTCACAACTAAACAAAAACAAAAAGGGAAGAAAAGAAAAATAAAAGAAGGGGGGAGGAGAAGAGTGAGAACGAGTATACCAGGTCGGGTACTGAATGTACCCAAACTACACCTCGCTAGGACGAGGTTGGGGAAGCGCGAGGAGCATCAGCCACTCCTCGGCGGCGTTCAGGACGCGCATCGCCAATTCAGATGCCGTCAACGCTCGCAGAAGTTTATCAAACACCTGAGCCTGCAACTCAGATGAGTGTAAGTAAGGGCACTTAAACAGGAATGCAGAAATAATAATAAGTGCTCTTCTAAATTTATCAAATGCCTTAGAAAAATCAGTAGAATGATTGAATTCAATAGGAAAGATGATTTTTCCAGGCATGTCCTCTAGGTATAGACTATAAGGGTCAAGAGAGGGATCATACCCTCTAAAGGCACCTAGGGACTCATGGAGTGCATACAAGTGGGAGTGCGTGGTGGAAAGTAGAGGAGATGAAGTGGGGGTCAAGTTAAGTGGGTTGGTGCAAATTGGGTGGGTATGGTCAATACTAGGTGCGGCACCAACCACCGGACTGTCATCACACAACTCCTCAGAAGGAGCTCCTCAAGATATGGCTCAACCAATGTAGGTTCTCCTGACCAAGGAAGTAAAACATCCTCTACAAAGCTAGCATCACCATGAAAAGTCTCGCCGATCTCTAACCCCGTGCACTGAGTTAAAGGGAAGGGAGAAGCATGTAGGGTCAGAGCATTAACACTAGTGCCCATAGGTGTACTAGAAAAGGATGGAGCGTCGAACGCTAATGGAGTCAAGGGAAGGTCAAACACTTCTCCTGGGTCGTTCAAAGGCGCATCATCAATAACATTCGACCCTAGGGGAAGGGAAGACTCACAATCATCATAGAGACGAGCCTCAAGTCTAGGGTAAGGTAGACTAGAGTTGGTCTCATGCGATAAACGCCACTCCCTCATCCTACTAGCAAAGCGTTCGTTTTGCTCATTCATTGCCCCTATCATGGCATCAATTCTAGCATAGCATTCATTGGAAACATTACGATGGGGACAAGAATTCACATCATGGTCAAGAGATTGGCAAAAAGAGCACAACACTTGAGGGTAAGCAGAATAGTGATGACATTGGTCCCTAACATCATTAGATTGCCATTGATGCCAAGCTAGAGACTCAAACAAATCCCACATGTCATCGACATTTAAGGAATACAGACCACCATAACACATAGACTCAAGGATCGCTCGAGTCTCATGCGTTACCCCCTCAAGCACAGCATCGCATAATTCCCATTTCTCATACATGAAATGCACATATTGAGCACGATAATCATTAAACCGAGATAAATATTGCCAAAAAGGTTCGTGCTCAAATTGAGGGAAATGGAAAATGGCCATCCAAATTATTTTTTTAAAAAAAAAATTTTTTTTTCAAAAGGCCTAGCCTCGAATGCTAAAGTAAACCCCAATATTGAAAAACGCCAATTCCCCGGCAACGGCGCCAAAAACTTGTTGCAAGAAAAACAGAGTTTTAATATTTATAAACCCCAAGTGCAAGGTGTATCGTTGAGTACTTGGGGTGTCGTCCGCAGGGAATTGTGTTTTCAACTACCAGAGCTAACTAAAGCGTCTCAAGCTAGGCAGGATCGAAGGGTGAAAAGGGGGAACTAAACTACGTTATAAACACAGAAACAAACGACTTGGAGTTGTGATTTTACCAATGGATAAACTAACTAACCAAGATGAGTCCTAACCTACCCAAACCACACTACGAACTAGAGATGGTCGGTTGCATCATCAAAGACCACCAAGCCCTCTTCTCAAGGGTCATGAGCTAGTCTAACTCGCGTAACCACCTACTTTCGTGGGGTTAGTCGAATTAGACCACAAAACTAGCAACCCCGGACCTAGCTCGATTCGGATACTACTTTCGTGTCCCGAACTCGGCTATTCCCTCTCCCACACTAGCAAATTGACCTCACCTCTCAGCATAAGTCAATCGCCCAAAAATATGGATGAAAACCCTCTCAGGCATTTCATCGAACACTTGGCGGGCGTGAAGGAAAACTCTAAGTTCTAGGCATAGATTGGGTGTGGTTAGGCCTAGTACAGGATCAATTAGCCATCAAGAGGCTAATCATAATTCAAGCCAACACAATCTACCAACAAATCATGAAAAACGCGTGAAAACCTAAACTAACCAACAAGAACATAAACTTGAAGAGCAAAACGAAGGGAATGAAATAAAACGAATCTAAACAACTAAACAACATAAATTAACAATGAAAACTAAACGAATAAACTTAAACAAAACAAATACAAGAATTAAAATTAACAAAACATAAACAAGAATAACAATGAAATAAATAGAGAAAAGGAAGAGGGAAACTTATGCTTGAATTGATTGAAGAACTTGAAATCCACAAGCTTGAATCCCAAAATACAAACAACTAAAATCCTAATCTAATCCCTTCAAAGGGGTTTTTATTGGTTAAAAACCTAAACTAAACTACCCTAAGGAAGTCCAAGAAGAAAGCCCCGAACAAGGTCGAGAAAAGAGGATTAAATAGAAGACAAGGCGGGCCGCGAAGAACCGAAAGAAACAAAGGGGGGCACGACCGTGCCTAGGTGGCACGGCTGCACCGTGCCATGTGGCACGACCGTGCCACGTGGCACGGGGTGGCCGTGCCACCTTGCTGGCCGGTCGTCCCGGCTGGCTCCCGTTTTTCTGCCTTTTCGCCTGTTTTGATCCTTTTCTGCCCTTTTTCGCGGCATTTGCTTGGTTCAACTTATTACATGCAAGAATAAACAAAACAAGTAAAAATCTCAAAGAATACTTAATAAAACAAGAAAAACTCTAAAGATTACGTTATTATACGAGCTAAGATTAGGTGAAAAGGGCACGTAAAATGCGACAAATTATCGCCTAACAATAAGCTTAGAGCTCGTGCACTGTAATTCTGACCAGTTTGCAGACTTAGACTTGCCTGGCAATTTTGAATGCCCAAGTGACCTCCAATCCATTTGAAACTTACTTCACATGCAAGATATCTCCCTAACCATAGAGATAGGATAGAAAACCCCTAGATAAATCATGCTGATCATAGACAAAAGTTACCTCGAAGTGGGACCCTGTGCACTGATCAAAACTGCCAAGTTGATTGAACTTGTGTATTCTGCCTATACTTAGTTTTCCCTATACATTTAACCTTAAAAAATGAGTCAAGGGCCCTTCATAGGACACATCTGCAATAGCTCTCAACCCTAGGGCTAGGAGTCTTAGTGATTCTTAAATTTCTAGGGCAAAATGGACAGAGTTTTGCCTGTAAACTGGCCATTTTCCAGGCTTAAAGTCTTACATCAAATTCCCTGCATTTTCTAGAAGTACAAAAGGATATCAAATCAAGCTCAACGGCTACACACCGGAGACCACAACTCTACAGGCCACATGCCTGGAGTACAAGAGTTTACATCCCAAAAATAAACAATTTCAGCTACAAGGACAACATACCATTTAGATGGGAGGCTCATATGGCCATACCGAGCGACTTCTGGATAATATGGCCATACTTACCTAAATGCATTGGAGGCATCTTTAACTTGTTGTTCAAAATCACCCTCGAATCTGATGCTTGAGATCAAACAATATGCATATTGTATGGATCCATTTGACAAAGAAGAATATATGAGTAGAATATGTGAGAGATAAGCAGACATGACTATTGTCACAAATCTCCAATGATATCATAATACTCCCCCAATAATCAATTTTCTCGGTCTCCTAACTCCACTCTCTATACTCCATATCCCATCAAGAAAATCTCAACCTGACTCTGATACCAAATCTGCAACGCCCCCAAATTAAACATGTTTCACTGCTTGTATTTTCCTTAATAAATCCCTTAATTATAATCTAGACAATCGAATGATAGGGGCATTATCACCGTCCAAAAGGACAAGGCTTGAAAAATGAGTGCTAGAAATAACACAGTTAAGCATAACTTCAATCATACACATACACACTTGATCAATCCATATATAATCAACTGTTAACCAACATAAGGTTTTTACAATATAGTAAAAACAATTCACCATGTGATCTACATCTCCATCCACTGAAGATTTCAATATACAGCTCTAAAAATATGGATACACTGTATCAGTGTTGATCCATCCAGATTTCCTTGCTCAACTTAATCTCTTCTGCTGGTTTACTAGCATGAAGACGAATCTCTGAGCATTTGTCTAAAACAAAACATGAAAAACATTTCGAACTGCAAGCCGAAACTCAGTACATGCATTTCTGTATTGTTAAATGATCATTGAAATACTAGTTGGGCCCTCTTTACAATTCATTTTAAGTTAAAACAGTGAATGAGATGAATGTAAAACTGCATTACTAGTTATTATTTGATATTAAACCCCTTGATACTGTTACGATCTATGAATAGTGTACGCCTGTCCAGCCGATCGGGGGACCTGGTCTGAAGCCACGCAGGTAACTGAAGGGCGAATGCCCTATAGATGATAACTGGCGGGGTCACTAATTAAATGATAAATTACTGTGTAAACTGATTTATTGATATACTTACTGAAACATGATAACCTTGATAAATACACTCTGATTTCCAAAGATACAGGCAATGAACGTACCTAAAGTCTTTAAAATAATATTTCACTTGATAATACTTATGCACAATGGAAGCGATAGGCTAGGCCCCGATTCTGCTAAAGAAATGTAATTATAAGTAAATGCAGTTAATAAACAATATTTACTCTCGGAATTTGTAGCTTTAATGGAAATTGATTAACTAAAGAGCTTCCACAATTCCAATAATTCAATATAAGATAAGTTACAACAAAATAATTTGAAAAATAAATCGATTAGGGTTATTGAACTTGAAATACAACAACTAAAACAAAATAGACCAAATTGGAATGATTGAGGTGATGATAAAAAGATTTTAATTGATATAAATGAAATATGGGTTTCTGATATTTTTAAAATAGATAATGGAAGATTCTGAATGTATAATAGAAGGTTCAATGCCATAAGGGGTGTCATAAGGTTCATGAAAGCTCAAATGACCTCTGTTTGATCTGTTAAGCACTGATTTCTTTCTTCACATAACACCGTTTGATGGTCTACTTTAGAAAATCCATATCATCACTCCTGAACTCCAATTGAGATATAAAACCCAAATATGAAAAGCTCATAATGTCCACTAAAACTTTTAGTCAGGACACAAAGCATGATTCACATAGTAAGGTCCCTAAAATTAGGATAGAACACAGACGTGCACAATTTTAGTTCAATCTGTGCAGTCGTAGCAAAACGACCATAACTGTTTCCACAGAACTCGGATTAAGATGATTCAAAAGGCATTTGAAAGATAACTCATTCATCTATCCGCATACCACAAATGACAATTTTTCAATGACCCAATCAATACCAGTTTTTCTGTAAAGTCCCCTGTTCATCAATGCTCCCAGTTTTGATGTATTCTGCGCAATTTTCAATAAATGGGTCATAACTTTGTCAACACAACTCAAAATTGAGCAATTCTAGAGCCTATTAAAAGCGAACTCATTAGGCTATCACTGCACCAAAATTCATGAATTTTGGATATGCCAATTAATACCAGTTTCCTCTTTAATTGACCCCTATTTTAGGTCTGTTTGCTCAATAATCACATTTTTCAATATTTTCTTCACATAACCACCCACTAAAATCACTCTTTAACTTATATAAATCTGTTAAATATCTTAATATTTATTATCAATGTTAAAGATCACAAAATTCCACTTAAAACAGTCAAAATCCATTGTCACACCCTAAACCTGCATGAACATGAACACCCTCCATCTTTTCTTTCTTTCAAGATGATCCAGCTAAAACAATATCACAATAACTCTTGATTGCATCAAAACACCATGATTAATAATCAAAAACATGAATCAAAATTCAAAACACAATCAAAACAACAAGATAAAGTTAGGGTTTACTCACTTGAAGCTTGGGTATATGAAGATGGAGGTGGTGTTTGATATCTGTGTGCGTTGTGGGTGGTGGCTGGTGCTTGATGGGGTGGTGGCTAGTGGATGTGGTGGTGGCAGCAAGGGCTACCCATGGGGGTAGAGAAATGGAGAGGAACGTGAGAGGAAAGAGAGAGGAAGAGAGAGGAAGACTAGTCTTGCCTTTGTTAGCTTAGTTTACTTGGATGAAAATCATCCAAGTAAACTTGGCTGAGATTTTAGCTCCAAAAATATCTTGCTAATTGTAATTAAGGCCTAATGATGGTAGTTAGCGAAGCAAATGGATTAAAAACTTGTTGGGCCGAAATTGGCCTTAAATGAGCCCTGGTTTTGGAAAAAAATCAAACCGGGTGCGATTAATTAAATTTTTTTTTTAGAGCTGTAGAAACTTGTTCGACTGAAATTGGCCTTAAATGAGCTCTGGGTTCGGAAAAAAATCAAACCGGGTGCGATTAATTAGATTCTTTTTCCAAAACTCAAAATTAAATGTGATGTCATGAGAAATAATTTAATCTTTTAAATCATAATTATCGAGGCCAACTATCAATTTTTCCGAAATTAATACGGTAAATGAAACGTAAATTGCAAAGTGGAGCCCAAAATTAAATTCTTCCCACCGAGATGATTAAATGAAATAAATAAATGTGAAAAATTAATAATATGGCTTAATTAGATAAATAAACATGATTTAGGGTCGGGCTATTATATGTTCTATGGTTTTGGAAAGACAAGAATATCATTAATGTAAACTAGGCAAAAGTGGTTAAGATCTTTAAAGATGTTATCCATGCTTCCTTGGAGCATTTGAGGTGCATTTTTAAGGTCAAATGGCATTACTATCCACTTATAATGTCCTTGAGGGGTATTAAAAGTAGTTAAAGGAATACTTTCGTCATCCATTTTTATCTGCCGGTATCCGCTTTTACTTCCATTTTTGGGAACCAAGAGTCTCCTTAAATTCTATTAAAAATGACTATCTTATTAGGAATATAATAACCATCAAAGATAGTATTATCATTAAGTTTTTTGCAATTGATTATCATTCTAGCTTTTTCTTTTTTTTCTTCAACATGATTTCTTACCATAAAGGCGGGTCTGGTGTTAAGACTTTTGCTATTTCTGATTAATCCTTTATCCAGAAGTTCTTTAATTTGTTTATCAAATTTGTAGATATCCTGGCTTGAATACACCATTTGTGTTAACTCTAGTAATACCGTTGGGATTTAACAAAGTAATTTTTGCAAATGTCTTATCTTTATCCCAAAATTTCAGAGGATTATCATAATAGAGTTTTTTTGATAATTGCTCCTGTTATTCAATAATTTGTTCTTTAATAGATAACCTAAGTAGTGAGATTATAAGTGCAATCTCACGTTGTGCATGTATTATCTTCTCACCACGCTGGTTGCACGTAAACTCAATATTTTGATAAGTGTAAGCTTTATTTAACTTATTAATAGGAACTGAATGACCATTTATTGTAAATATTATTTGGTTAATGGTCTGTATACATAGAGAATATAGTCTCTAAAAATTATTTCTAATAATCATATCATGAGAGCGTTGATCAGTAGCCATAGAACTGGTATAATGCATTAAACTCCTTGTAATTCTATGGATAACCTTTCTATGGCTTCATTATGGCTCATAATAAAATTGTTAGCTGTTTTTACTTGTAAAGGATTCTGAACTCTTTTCCACATAAATTCTAAAAATAATGATTTTTTTTAAACGATACAAAACAATTACTATCTATGTAGGCGCACAATTCATATTTATTAAATCCCTCTAAACATACATTTATTGGGATGTAGATGCTATTAGGATTTATGTTGGCGACTTCATAATATATCTTCATAGTTATATTTTTGACTAATTCATCTTCATATATTGGCTCACTAATAGTTCTTGTGTGCACACAATGACTTTCCTATCTAGACTCATACTTCCATCTACACTGTGACTTGCTGGTTCAAAACTCATTCTACTCATTTCATTAATCATACTAATTAGATCATTTACTTTAAGCTCTTCTCTTGCTAATGAAGACCCTTCTCTCCATTCTAATCTTGCACTCATGCTTCTTAATAATTAGGATTTAATGGTCATTTTACCATTCTCATCAATTTTTATTACATTTTTCTTATTGATTTTTGTAGGGTTGGCAAAACTATATATCTATGACATATCAATTTTTATCTCATGAGGATTGGATTTAATCCTCTGGATTTCTTACATAGGGGTAGGATTTTCAAACTTTTGTACTTCTATCATTGTTTTCTTAGTCTTTGGATCTATGGTATTATCTGGTTTGTATATTATTTTTTAAAATATCCTCAGTGGATAACCTCCTTTTTTCATATCCACCCCAACTGTTTTTATCTTAAGGGATATGAAATTTTTAGCAAATTCATCTTTTAAACTTACATAATACCCAGGTCAGCAATTGGATTCTATCGATCCATTATATAAGTTGGTCTTAATCTCTATGATAATTTGATTATTAAATTTAGTATGCCTCATATCATAGATCAAAGCATAAAGATTAATCTTGTTGACTTACTTAGTAATCATAAAAATTTTGATGAAACACAAAATTAGAGATTAAGTTGTTGCATTCAAAAGACATAACACATGAAAAAAGAAGCAATATATATTAGCAGAATCATAAAGAAAATTATGGAGAAAATGTGAAAGATTATATGCATATCATAATTATTTTATTGAATATTATCAAATATTGTGTACATATCTAATTTATTTGATTAGAATGATTGTATGCAAAAATGTTTAAAGGCAAGATATCATTGTGCTAGGCAAATGTGGAAAATATTAATTAAAAGGAATTCATTTGATTAAATATCCTTAATTCTAGCCATGCAAAATGATATTGCCCTTATTTGAATATTCTAGCAATATTATTAATATTCTTGCAATATCCAATTTGAATTTTAAAATTTGATCTTATAAAGATTATATTACATGATTTTATTTTATTGCAAATGTAATATATTTTGTTGCCAAGTTTCAAAGAGATTCACATGTTCAAAAGGCAAGTGAAGAGATTGTGAGCAAATACTTCCTCATTGGAGAAGATCACAAGATCAAATCAAATTATACTATGGAGATAACTTCCTTCTTGGACAAATCAGCATAAGAGTACTCAATCCTATAAATAGGGGCTGAAGGAAGAAGAGAAGTATCGAAGTAATCCCATAAGCAAGTTGCAATCATACTACACTGAGCTATACATTTGCAAAATCCTTTGAGGCTCGAATTGTAATCAAAAGTTTTGAGAGATCTTGAGGAATTCTTATTAAGGAGTGAACGAAGGAGTTGGTGTGAGGTCACAACTCCTCCCAAACTTAAATCAGTGGTTGCTTTAAGTAGTCAGGATCTTTAGAGTGTGGTGCTCCGAAAGAAAGTGTGAAGGTTCATCTTAATAAAAAAAAGTAGAGCATTGAATCCTAGAGTTGGATAACTCTAGGCGGGGATTAAGCCTGATTGAGGCCCAACCTCGTTAAAATATTCTTGTGCATTGTCTCCAATTAAATTCTGCATTTTGAATTCAGATTTAATTTTATTTTTGCAATCACCCTATTCACCCCCTAGGGCGATCTAAGTCTTCAAATATCTTTGCTATAATATTGTAAAGGAGTAATTTGCACTTGGACACTTCTAGCAAGGATATATCAATACTTTCTCTCTTTGTTATGCTTAAGATATTTTCCCAATTGATGAGATTAACTTTCCCCGCATCATACTCATAGTCTTCTATTTCTAGATCTCCTTCCATCATTTCACATACGTACTTACTCTTCAATTGAAAGATGCGTTTTTTATAGATAATATCTTTTTGAATTATAGGAAGGACCCAATCTTCTTTAACATCTTTATTTTCATTGTCCATAATAAATTCTTCTCCTTAAAGATCTCCCATATTGATTGAGCTACTTTCTATTATATGACTAGTTTCTTCACAATCACTTTCTTCATATTCATTTTCTAATACAATCTCAATAATTCTCTTGTTGTTTTTTTAGGGCTAGATCTAATGCCTCATCCTCTCTAAGTTTAAAATAGCCTAGGTTTCCTAAAGTTTTAATAAGCTTATTGTTCTTCTTATTTTTATATTCATTTGCATAATAACCTACTTCCCCACATGCCCAATACTTACAGTTGTTTTTTTGTGGCTAGACAATAAGCAGTTTTCCTAAAAAATCTTTGTTTTTTAGGGTTTGGTTTATTATAATAATTTTCTTTTATATTTTTCTCCCCTTTTCTTGTTAAAGCTCTTTTTCTTATACAATTTTCGTTTTCTTCTACTTTCAGGCTCCTTCCCCAATTGGTGAGGAGAATCCCAACAAGCTAGAAATTGTTTCTTTATTTTGTTTTTCTTTTGGAGATCAAGGCATTGATCAGTGACCTATTTTCTTAAATAAGGGATTCTTGAACTAAGGGTGTCAATGATATCTACTTTTTCAAATTGTGCAATGTACTTTTCATTAATTATAAAATTTATCGGATATGATAATGTATCACAGAACATACCAAGATTTATTTCATTATGCCCGCTTTTGTAATAATATTGACTAAATTTGGCAATATAGTTTTTCAGATATCTCACATCCTAGAACTTCTATATTATTAATCTTTTTTTGCTATTCTCTCGCTTTTTTTTTCAGAATCAAGTTTAACTCCGATAAACTTAGTTTCGATTTCCTTACATAAATTTTTGAATATTGCAGCTGGTGTTTCTATCATTCTTAATGTATTTTTACCGTCTTCATTTAATAAATCATACCAGCCAGGTGCAGTGTTAGAAAAATTAAGCTCGATATAATTTAAGAAATTTCCTGCAATCCATGTGGTATAAAATTTAACATACTATTTATTCATCTTTTCCAATGCTCAAATATTTCTTCTCTATTAAGTTCTCCATTGATGTTTAGGATATACGCTGTTTGGCTAACTGGGATAAGGCCAATTTCTTCAAAGGTCATATTTTTCCTTAGGATAAACCCAAAGGAAAAATTAGTTGTTCATCATGCTGGAACATATCTAGGTATCATAAAATGAGCATTTCTTCTAAAAGATTCATCAAATTCTTCAGGGTTTAGGAACAACATTATTAACTACATTGGACTCAATCGCATCTACATTAATTTCTTCTCCAATCTCATTAATCTCATCATCAAATACCATTTTACCATATTTTTTATCTAATTTCTTCTAAAAGTAAAATAATAAGATCTTCGAGCTTTATCAGGTTCATCTACTGATATATTTCTTATTCTAACTAGGCATTATTTATCTCCTCATCATTATCAGATAATACATCTTGTTTATCAACTATTGCTCCCATGATTTTGTTTAGTTTTTCTTTTTTTGTTTGTTATCAATTATATTTTGTAATTCCTCCACATTAAACTGCTTATACTCCATCCTCTTATTTTTTCTTTGCCTTTTCAGATGATTTTTCAACTTGTTTTTCTCTTATTTCTTTTTAGATTTTTATATCACGCAAAGGAAATGAATTTTTATTTTTGGATTTTAGAACGGATATTTATACTAAAATGAAGTACCAATACTTAAAGTCGATTTTCCACTATGGTTGTGTTCGGCAATAGAGATTAAAGTAAAGGTTAGTGGTTTATAGTGGTCAAAATGTTATGAACCATTACTTAAAAGTGTTCGGTAAAGTAGTGCATGAGGTAGTAGTTAAAGATTTATGTAGTGTTTTTGAAAAGCTATGCAAGTAGCTTTTAAGAACCTCTACCTAGTGGTTGTATTGCAAATTGCAAAATTTTTCTTTTTATTTACTAAAAACCATTATTCATTTTGTCCTTTTTAGTCATTTTACATAAATCTGCTACTTCAATAGCTACATTCACCAAGCAGCATTCATTTAAAATTGCTAGTTGAACAGTTAATCACTAACCACTAGTGGCTTACAGTTAATCGCTAGTAAAACAGCTAACAGTTAGTAAAACAGTTAACTATTACTAAAACAACTACTTCTACCGAACATGCCCTATGTCTGATTTCGTTCATTAAAGAAATATGGATTACAAATATTTGCATCTTAAACTCCTTAATTTCAGTTTTAATTTTTCTAATTCAGCTTTTAATTTTAAAACTAAATCAGTAATATATAGTTTAATAGAGGTGCTACTGAAGTGGTTCCTCCTAGTGGGCGAAAAATATGTGAAATAATTGGGAGCAGGACAAGTAGGTGATGATTCAAGCATTAAACACAGTTAATTAGCTTAATTAATTAGTAATTGTCTTAATAATCTTAATTATTTTTGATCACGTTGCTCTGATACCAAATGAATGAGGATCTCTAGTACTATTAATGAGAAAAATTACATATGCACAAATTAAAAATTTTCAAAAGTAAATTTTTAAGGATTGGGATTAAAATGCAAATTTCAAAACTTCAGGGGGTCAAGAAAAATAGAGGGTGCCTAAAAATTCGGTTAGCAAACTTCGAGGGATTAAAATATTCACTTTAAAAACTTAGGGCTTGAATTATTAATGTCATGTATGTTGGGGTACATAAGAATTAACTCCCCTCAAATGGGAAAAGACCATTTTGAGCAAATTATTAGGTACACCCGAGAGTATGTGCTCTCACATTCTATTTATATATATATTTCAAGGTGTATTTATCATATATTCTATTTTTTGATATTTATTTGCTGATGTGTATTCTGAGAGTATGTGCTCTCGGGTTTATAGTATAGTCTTTGCTTTCAGTGACATCCTCTTTGCAAACACGCAACACAAAAGTAACGAAGTTTGTCACTATTACATTTCGCCATCCTATTTTGATTCGAATAATAAGGTAGAATGATATCGATCGTGGCAACAACCTAAAGTTCCATGGGTTCACCGTAGAACCACAACCTATAGTCCATCATCAAGACTCCATTTTAATAATCCTCCTTACCCTCATAAACTCCTGCAACTAAAGCTAGGTGGTGATTTAACTCTGTCTATGATGTCACAAGATAAAAACATACCTAGCTTTAAGCACATGTACCACCAAAGAACCCATTTTTTCAACAACGTACCAAAGTAATTTGGAAGGCATTGCATCATTAGAAGTCTCTATGTCATGCAAACTAAGTCTGACGTCATCCTTGCAATCCCATAGCTAATCATGTTGAATCTTTTGTTTCTCAATATCATTCCCCCACAAAAAACGTGTAATAACATATTCAACATATTAATACAGATTACTTGGCTGTTTGAAGACAGTTACTGCGTAGAACTTTTGCAATAATTTTTCGTAATATTTTGGTCAACTTTATCCATCGTGCTCTATAAAGAAAATTTAGAAAGTTAATTTCTTTGAAAGCGAACTTCCATAATTTTAAGTAGTTGTTGGGAGTTTAACTTTTTGCATCAACTTGCCCTAAGCCTTCTCCCTCTTTCCCAACTCTGTTACTACTTCACCATTAACCACCACTAGACCTCTCCGACTTGCATAGACTGGGACACCATGACTCCGCCAAAATATATTTCAATTGTGGCTTACCCTCATTAGCACCTTTCCTCAACTCCAAAAATTGTTATCTTTGTTGCATGATCTCTCTGCCTTTCTCCTTAGCCGCCGCCTTCACCAACGAATTGTTAACTCACAACCTTTTCAAAGAACAAATTACAGGACATAAGGATAAAAAAATGTGGCATCGACAATCTGTACGCATAATAAAGAACTCCTTAATCATAAACAAAATCTGATAATTTAATATATATTATTTTAATCCAAGTAGATTTCCAGCCCGCTTTGATTGCGATCCCCTCTGTAAAGGTCTAGAGAGATTGCATTCGACTTGAAAGTAGCCACGAAAAAGACAATGTTTGGTGGTTTGTTTGCCTGAGTATCAACAAGAGAATATGCATGTCAAATTTTCTGAGTCTATCCTCAGGCACAAACTCTCCATTTACCAATGAAATGAATTGGTTTTGATCCAAATTGTTGATCACCTTACCCTGCGAGGGACCTCATGTATTTTTCATTATTTGTTACAGGGCCTTCACACTGAACAAAGCATTTGATATCCAAGAAGGAGCTTAAAACTAGGTTGTTAGCTTCCTTAAACTTACAATATGTTTTATTAATATGTTTTAATGAAAGACAAAAAAGAGTTAGTCTAGTGGTATATTTATCATGTTATATTTGGATCTATCTTAGTGCTTCTATTATTTAAATTTTTTATGATTATAAGTACATATTGATATGATTTATTTTATCCTTGAGATAGTTTAGTATTCAAATTTAAATATATAATCTTTGTATTCAAATTTGAATATTAAATCTTGGGATAATATTATGATTCTCTATACGTCAATATCTTTGAAATGTCAAGATTTGCCTAATTATAATAACATCTTTTGAGCATGTATTTTGAAAGTTTGTTGCTGCTAAAAATCAGCACTAGAGAAGCTATTAAGCAAGATCATCAGCTCAAATAACGAAAGTAGCCGTTGGAAATCAAAGTGATAAACATTGAGCAAAAACTGCAGTGTTCAAGGGGTTGAAAGGCGGAATTCAAGGCCTTGAAATGATATTGAAGATCAAATTTCCTTGTTTGATGCAACAGTCACCTTCCTAAGAATCTTTGATCATCTCTAACATGATTTGGCTATAAATTGAGAGGCATTTGCAGCGGAACAAGAATACACAAAAGAGCACAAATGACAATACTCACTTTCATACCTTGAGCCTTAATTTGCTATTCATTTATTTGAGTTGTATTGTTCAAAGTTGTAATTGGGAGGGATCATAAAATTAAAGGGTCAACTCTATCAAGCCTTATGAAGGGTGTTAACTTATGACTTGGAACTTAGAGTAAGTGCACTCTAGAGTTGTAACTATCCCTCCTAATAAAATTGCGTTAATCCTAGAGTTAGGGAACTTTAGATAGGGACTAAGCCTGGTTGAGGCTAACCTTGTTAAAAAAATACTTATGTTTTGTCCACCTTTATCTTTCCACTCTTTATTTCAATTAACTTGCGATGTTGATCATCACCATATTCACCACTCTCTATGGTGATTTAACTAGCCAAATTGGGCCAATAATTGGTATCAGAGAAGGAGCTATTATTTTAAGACTTGACCATCTGTAACTAGATCTATGGCTAGTTTATTAAATGCTTCTATCAATTGCCCTCCAATATTTGATGGAACTAATTTTTCTCTTTGAAAACGCAGGATGAAATCATTTATTACATCCATCGATTTTGATTTTTGGGACATCTTCGAATGGTCCTTTTATACCAAATTGGATAAAAGATGATGGAAGTACTGTTATCAAGCCAAAGTGCGAATATACTCAAGATGACTACAAAAAGCTTAAGAAAAATTCTAGAATTTTATATATTTTGCAATGTGCTCTAAATAATGAAATATTTAACCAAGTTTGCTATTGTGAGATAGCTAAAGATCTTTGAAAAAAACTCATAATACTATATCAAGAAACAAGCCAAGAAAATCCCAATTCATCAAGAAGGGATAATATGCTTAGCAACTTGAGTGATGAAAAAGAGATTATTCATTTTTGTCTATGGCAAACGAAGAAGTTAAAGATTAGGATGCAAGTGACAATGATGACGATAAAGCTTGCACAAGTGATGATGAAGAAGAAGATGAGAAAATGGAATATGACATTCTTGATGAGATATATGACTCTCCTCACAATTATTCTAAACGTAAGTTAATAAAAGTCTTACTTTATTATATTAGACATCAAGAAGGACACATTTCCAAAATTAAAGATTTAAAGAAAAAGAATTTTGAATTGTCTTAAGAAAATGTTGAATTTCGAAAATCAAATGATTTAGGGTCTAATGATTTAAAAAGTTTTCAAGAGAAAGTTGTCCTTCTTGAGAAAGCAAAATATGAGCCCTAAGTGAAGTGTGTCGATCATTAAAAAGTTGTCTTAAAATTTTCAAAAGGAGAAGAGAATTTGAATAAAATTCTTGGCACACAAAAAGCGTCATTTAACAAAGAAAGAATCGGTTCTAATCTGTTCAATAAAAAAAGTGTTATAAAAATTTCTTTGTTAAATCGACTTACTACAAAAGTAAGACTTCTATTACTTGTAATTATTGTTGCAAAACATGACATATTTCAACCCATTGTCCTAGTAAAAGGAATGGTCCTAGTCGCCTACAAATTTGGGTACCAAAAGTAATTAGGCCATCCATTGTGGTGAATAATTACGATTATGGAGCTGAAGTTTCTAAATGTAATTTGAGAAAGGTAAAATTTTGTTCTAGAGGGTATTTTGCATCCACATGAAAATAAAACATAAAATTACAAAATTAGATATTTGAGAAATATTGGAGTACTCATGAAAATTGTTTTATGGTCCAAGGAGGTTAGAATATTAGGTAATCAGTTTAGTACTGAGATTTCAAAGCCCTAACATACAGTTCAAAGCCTTGAACTATAGGTAGAAATTGAAAATTTTTGGTGTGACTGAATCAAGGGCTTGAATTTTTATTTCAATAGCATGAATATAAATCAAATTTTGAATTCTTACCAAATAGAAGGTTATGCTATCTTTGCATGATTTACTTCCTATTTGATAAATTTTGATTTTCAAATTTTCAAATTTTACTTTGTCAATTATCTTTAGAAGGTGAGCATGATTAATTTTATATTATATCTTATGCTATTATGTTATGTGATTATCTTTATACATAAATGATATGTTGTCTATGGTCTCAATATATTTGTCCATAATGTTATACTCTCTAGCATTTACATAAATGATATTGCTTCTTTCTATAAGGGAGAATTATATTACTCGATGATTTTTCGATGATCTTGATTTGTTCTTGAAGAGGAGAGTTGTTGTATTAATGCTCTTATATATTGATCCTTTGCAATGCTCATGAGAATATCAAGTCAATGCATGCATGTTAGGATACATTATTTGATCAAAATGTTAGTGTTAATCCCGTATATTTTTTATGAGTGCCATAGATTGAGGGGAAGCATCTTTGTATATCATTGATTTGTTAAGGAGGAGCTATATTTGTTTGCCATAATTTTTGCGTCAATTTTTCTTTCTCCTTCTTGTGCCACCTTTTTGATGAAATACAAAAAGGGGGAGAAGTATTTGACAAGCTTTCATGGTGTGTCATTCAAAATTATATTGATATATTATTTTCATTGGATTTTGTCTTTCGTCAAAAAGGCGAAGATTGTTACCTTCCTTAAGCTTACAATATGTTTTATTAATATGTTTTGATGAAGGACAAAATGGAGTTAGTCTAGTGGTATATTTATCATGTTATATTTGGACCTATCTTAGTGTTTCTACTATTTAAATGTGTTATGATTATAAGTAGATAATGGCATGATTGATTTTATCCTTGACATAGTTTAGTATTCAAACTTAAGTATGTGATCTTTATATTCAAATTTGAATACTAAATCTTGGGATAATATTATGATTCTCTATATGTCAATATTTTTAAAAATGTTAAGATTTGCCTAATTATAATAATAGCTTTTGAGCATATATTTTGAAAGTTTGTTGCTACTAAAAATCAACCCTAGAGAACCTGTTAAGCAAGATCATCAGCCCAAATAAGGAAAGTAGCCGTTGGAAATGAAAGTGATAAACATTGAGCAAAAACTGCAGCATTCAAGGAGTTGAAAGACGGAATTTAAGGCCTTGAAATGCTATTGAAGATCAACCTTCCTTTTTTGATGCAACATTCACCTTCCTAATAATCTTTAAAATTCTCCAACACCATTTGGCTACAAATTAAGAGGCATTTGCAGTGGAAGAAGAACGCATAAAAGACCACAAATGACAATACTCACTTGCATACCTTGAGCCTTAATTTGCTATTCATTTATTTGAGTTGTATTATTCAAGGTTGTAATTGGGTGGGATTATAGAGTTGAAAGGTCAACTCTACCCAGCCTTATTGAGGGTGTCAACTTGTGACTTGGAACTTAAAGTAAGTGCATTGTAGAGTTGTAACTATCCCTCCTAATAAAATTGAGTTAATCCTAAAGTTAGAGAACTCTAGATGGGGACTAAGCCTAGTTGAGGCTAACCTCGTTAAAAAATACTTGTGTTTTGTCCACCTTTATCTTTCTGCTCTGTATTTCGATTAATTTGCAACATTGATCATCACCTTATTCACCCCTCTCTCAGGTGATTTAACTAGACAAATTAGGCCACATAGGTCTATCTTCCAATGCCTTCAACACAAAGAAGACCATATTTGGGAATATGTCAAGGAATTCCAAGAGCTGCTTCTTGATATCCTAAGCATGGAGAAGCAAGATGCCCTATTTTGCTTGACGTTTAATACAGGTTGGCCAAGCCAGAGCTCAAAAGGTGTGTTACTACAGACCTTGTCAACATGATGGCTGCGACTAAATCCTTAATTGAGTTTAAGAAGGCATCCTTAAGGAGTCAAAGTCAAAAGATTCATAAGGAGAGTGAACGTGCAGAAGACAAGGATGAGTCCCCTAAGAAAGACGAGTTCCCAAAAGACAAAGACAACTGAAAGCATGATTCTTCCAAGCCAAAGATTGAGTGCTTCTGCTATAACAGTCCTCCTTATCCCTTTAAGTGCCCAAAATGAGGTAAACTTGCTGCTCTCATCAGAGAGGATGAGAGGTAAGATAAGGAAAGAAGGATCTCATTCTTAATGTTCGTAAGTGCCATCTAAACTAAGATAGAGATGCAACCTCGTGATCCCATATAGAGGCGGGATACGGGGCGGGCCGGGTCAACCCGCCCCGTTGAACCACGGGTCAACGGGCCCCATTACTGTGAATCGCACTGCACCGTGAAAGTAATGGGGCGGTTCACGGGTTCAATACGGGGTGGAGCGGGTTGACCCGTTTTAGGTAAACCCAAAAAAAGGGTAAATGGGAGACACTATGTCTGTGACAACACGACAGAGAGAGATGGAGGGACATGCAAACAATAAAAGCAAGGATTTTGATGTGATGGATTCTGAAGGAATAGCATTAAAATGTTGACGCAAACACGACAAGAGCAAAATAAGGAGGCCGCGCAAGGGAAACAACTGATATGGGGAAAAAAAATAGTACAACAAACCCCCCAAAACAATAACAAACAGATGATTTGATTTGAATTTTAAATTTTGAGCCCAAGCATGTAGTTCTAAAAATGACTACTAAGTTACGGTATGATTTGAATTTTATTAAAAATAAGTACTAACTAACGACATGATTTAAAATTAGCATTTAATTTTATTAAAAATGACTAAATAAAGACATTATGAGTAAATTAAAGGTTGTAATTGTTAAATTAGCAAATAATAACTTATATCTATAGTAGAAGATATTTAAGTATAATTATTTTTTTTCCTTCTTACCTTGTGATTGGGGGGGGGGAATTCAAAGGGCTTGATCTTAATATGATCATTTAATTAAAATATTTCATATTCCAATGATTATGAAATAATTAATTAAAGTATTTCATATTAAAATGCCTGCGTATCCCCATACATTTCAAAGAATATTTGTTATTCTGTGTAACATACGGAGAATCAAAGTCCACATAATTCTTATACTTACCTGACTTACCTGAACGACTGGAGGTAGAGTACAGCAAATATAGGAGAACATCACTCAGCATCATCGAGAGCTTCATCTACAGAGCTGCCACTGGATGGTTTCGAACCAGATGAGAAGCTAAGTTGCACAAATTGATCAATCTCATCTTCATCGTCCTTTGGTCGAGGTTGATCTTAAGATCGGTTGTATGCCATTTGCCAATCCTTCAAGCATATTAGAACCTTGATCGTGCTTGAGGTTAGGGTCGCTCGTTTATCATCAAGGATCCTCTCCCAGCACTAAATGCTAACTCAATTGCTACAGTAGAAGGAGGACAAGCAAGAATATCTTTTGCAATTTTGTGTAAAATTGGATAGTTTTTCCTATTTTCTTTCCACCATAATAATATATCAAAAGATTTATTTGGTTGTGCATAATCAGAACAATGCAAATATTCATTTAACTCAGCATACCTGCCTTCTGGACCCGATGTGGTAGAAACCCCTGATCCCCTCACAAGCATATCATATAAAAATTGACTCACAGGAATAGAAGGAATAGGTTATGTGGGGGTTTGTGGGGTAGCTGATTGGGCATCTTTCGAATAGTTATCATACAAAAATTGTAACAAGTTATTACTATCATTCATAATTCTACTGACGTCGTAAGGGACATCTAATTTTTGGTAATAATATTGTAGATAGTTTGATACACGGGTCTTATATCTAGGATCAAGTATACTAAAAACTAGAAACAATTTGGGCATATCAAAAAAATACTTAAGCAATTTCGATTTCATGCTAAGGCCACAATCAAGTAAAGAATGGGATGGTGTATAAGATGACGGTTCAGCAACAATCTCTACTATTTTAACAACAACATCATTTATAGTGGGTTGATACACATAAGAAAAATGTGTTGTGGCCTTATCATGTATACCAAGAAGGTTGCAAAAGGCTTGTGCTCTATCCCATAGGTCTTGTGTTAGAATATCTTCACCCATAGCATTGTCGTACAAATCAGATATTATTTCTTTATATATGTATGTGCCCCTCAATAACATATATGTAGAGCATCACCTAACAGGCATATCAAAGTTGAAAGATTTATACGGGACATATTTACTCCTACAAGCCTCTTTAAAAGACCGTCTGTTCAGCTCGGCACTAGGAATCCACCTAATAGCCTTTCTAACAGGGTTAACTATGTAAGATAATGTTTTAATACCATCCTGAACACACAAGTTGAGTACATGACATACACATCGAACATGGAAAAAATCTTTAACAAGAAAATCAAGACATCTGCTCTCAAACATGTAATCAATGCATTTAGTATTGCTAGAGGCATTGTCAACACCAAGAGAGAGTATTTTGTTTTGAATACCAAAATTTGTAAAAACTATCATCAAAGCATTTTTTAGTAAATATCCATTTTCCTCGTTTTTGATAATTTCGAAGCCAATAATTCTTTTTGGCATGTTCTATTCCAACGGCAAGTTACACCAAGAAAATTTTCTTGAAATGGAGATCTCCACAAATCACATGTTAGACTAACACGTCCTTTAAAAGCGGTCAACTAATTCAATAATTTAGTGTAAGTATTAGTGAAGCAAGAATTAACCCTTTTCTTAAGTGCATCTCGTGAGACCGGGCGATGTGCCGGTTGTAGTGAACTATGCACAAAATGGTCAAATGCTTGACTTTCACCCATCACAAAAAGTTTTTCGTCAAGGACAACATACCTACTAAATTCATCAATCATTTTTTTTGCCCCGGTTTTGCCCCTGGGAACCTGAAAATTTGTGCTTGATTAAGTGGTATGCTACTGCCCTTTAAAATGTCGTGGGTCTCCAACTGTCATGCCATTGTTCTAGTTCTCTATCCGGTGTGCATCTCATACTCCGTCTTACAAACCCTGCACACGGTTTTAAATTCCCCTGGCACATTTGGAATGGAACTTTTGTAAAGAAGTTCCACACCCAAGATGTCTATTTCCATTTTCCTTTATTACTACCAGTCTCATCTCTATTTGGATGAAGATGGGGTCTTGTAGGTTGGTGTCTAGTTGTATGGCCAATGGGTTGCGAATTAGGTTGTTGCACCTCAGCTTAATACTCAGTATTCGGTTGGGTAGCATCTCCATCAACTTCAACATCATGTTGACTTTGAACCAATTCATAGCCTGTTAATTGCTCAAAATGCTGCATCTCTTCTTGTAATCTTAGCATATTCACAACATTAGCCAAGTTAGATAATTTGTTCAATGTCTGCACGAATTACAAATATATAAAATTATAATTAATATTGTAAATATCGTAATCTAAGATTCACAAATTATAATTTTTTTTCTTCAAAATATACAAATGTATTGCTAAAAATCATAGTTATGAAACTTATAAAATACACAAAAAAGAAACATGAAACTTCTAAATGACATTAGTAGATACATGTAAAATTAAATACTAATTTTATGATTAAATTACATTTGTATTTTATGATTAATACACATAAAATAAATTGACACTTGTCAACTTGTCATAATTAATAACAAATTAACAAAATAAATAATACAAAAGAACGTATTTAAAAAAATGCATGGACTTGTATATGAGTGAATAACAAAATAAATAATTATACCATATTTGTAAACAACAACTAACTAAAATAAATTTAACTTCTAAATTGGCACTTATTAACTTGTCATAATTGATAACAAATTAACAAAACAAAAAGAAATGCACTGACTAGTATATCAATTAGTAACAAAATAAATAATTATACCATACTTGTAAGCAACAGCTAACCAAAATACACTTACCTGCTAAATTGATCTTGAGTTTCAGTGCCCATAACCATCTTCTCCTTTCATTTTCTTGATTTTGATCCAATTGCCATTTTTTAAAGTAGATATTATATTTTAATTTTTTCCAACTAGATTTAGCACAAAATTAATATTAGAAGAAGAATTTAGACTTTAGATCCTAATGTAATTAATAAAAACTTCATGGAGTTTGAGATTATGAAAGAGGCAGAAACAACTGTGAAACAGAGAGAGATAGCAGGAGAAATTGAATTATGAATTCTTCCACCGCCATGGCTCAAAATTATAACAGAATTAACCACTTTTTTTTCCCAAAAAAAAGCAACAGAACTTTGTCTTCATGCAATTGTATTGTCAAATTTTTGCAATGTTCACTGAAAAGCTTCTCGAACAATCACATGCTATCCCCCTGGGCTTGTGTTGTCAATTGTCACTGAAAAGTTTTTGCAAAAAGTAGTGATGGAAAATAGAGAGACTTGCATACTTTTGGCTGCACTGCAACATTCGTTTGAACAAATTTAACATTGATGGGTTCGCAGGCCGGGTACGGGGCGGTTCACAGGCCGGGTACAGGGTTGTTATTTAGGCTGGTCCGAGCGGTTACATAAACTCGTTTCCACCTTCACCCACCCTGACCCATGTCCCACACGGATACAGGTCGGGTTGACCCATAACCCGTTCACCACGGGCCTGGGCTGGTTCAAAAGCAGGCCGGGTGCAGGTGGGCCCGGGTTGAACTAGCCCACATCCCACCTCTAACCCCATATATGTAGAGATAGATGTCAAACAAAAGAAGTTACAATCTACGACGGACAATAGTTGAACACCATTTATGCTGAAAAGAGCTCACTAATGAGATTGCCATGCACTACAAAAGGAAGACGGGCTATGTGAGGAAAGTATATGTGAAGAGGCTCTCGACCGATGGTGTGACTCAGGGCACCATTATCCAGATCAGCCAAAGCGGGGCTGAGGAATGGTTAACAACACTATTGCTCCCCTTTATGATTAAAAGTTCTTTCTGGATGTGGATTTACTTGATTGGCGAAGGCATTCGATGTCTCCTAAGCAATACCTTGTTCATCATGTACAAGGGACATACTAATTTTATATGCACGAGATGAAAGATTGGCAGAGAAGGGAAGCTACTCATCCTTCGATTTTTGAAAAAGATAGAGAATAGGAACTAATGTTTTGGCCACTCTCAAGAGGGATGAGGGGCCTGTGGACAACGACTTAACACTTTCAAATCCATCCAAGAGGCTTTGTATGAATCTAAGGATATCATGCTCATAGTGCCTAAGAGGCTACAACAAAGAAGAAAACAGACTCACAAAAAGCAGGAGCCTTCAGATATGAAAAACTGAAGAGTATAGCTGCTACCTATGCAAGAATATGCAAGAATATAGCTCTTGACATATCGTTATGTCTGTTGTAAATATCAGTAAGTGGGTCCACTTATGCCAATTCTGTTAGTTAGTTATAGGCTTTCCTCTCCGCTCTCTCCTCTCTCCTTCTTTGATTGTATATATTTGCATCAACCTCATTCATAGTTTACAGAGTGAATATAATGAAATCTTTTTTCTCTCTTCACTGATAACTCTTCACATGGTATCAGAGCTTCACGGTTTTCATACTGAATCATGATCTTTATCCTTGGCTCTTCGATAAATTGATTTTATTCATCAATTGATCCCGCTCTACCTCATTTCTCATCGATCTTTGTACCCAATTGATTGTGATCAAGAATGTCTGTGATGGACGACAGCTCTATCAGAAATCAAGAATCAAATTTCAATAATGATCCTGTGGTTTTGTAGAGTTCAGATTATCGAGGTTTTCAGTTGGTCAACAATAAACTCAATGGTGTGAATTATCAACCATGGCGTCGTGCTGTGCAGATTACTTTGAATACTAAAGGTAAGTATGGATTTATCGATGGTACATGCTCCAAACCAGATCTGAACAGTCCAAGGTATCACCAATGGATCAAATGTGACAACATGGTGGTAAGCTGGCTGCTCAATTCCATTGTTCCAGAACTATCAGATGCATTTCTCTATGCAAACTCTGCTAAGGAGCAATGGGAAGAATTGGTAGAGAGATTTGGTTAAAGTAATGGTCCTCTCCTCTTTTAACTGGAAAAGGAAATCTCTGAGTTATAAAAAGCTAATGACAGTGTAGCTGTCTATTTTACCAAGCTCAAGAAGCTTTGGGATGAGTTACAGAATTTAAGTGAGATTCCTGCCTGCAAGTGTGCAACCACCTGCACTGCTGTGAGGAAGATGGCTGAATTGGAACAAAGAAAGAAGTTGATCAAATTTCTGTTACATATTAATGACAACTATGATGCAATCAGAGGTTAGATCCTCTTACTGGATCCCCTACCTAGTGTAACCAAAGCTTACTCTATGATTTGCAGAGTGGAAAAACAAAGATAGGTTACAGGCTATATTTATAGTGGAAATGAAGTTGTGGCATGTGTGAACAAAAACAATGATGATAATGGAGTTGGTATAGCATCTGGTCTTCTGACAAAAGGACCTCAGAAAATGAGGAAAGATTCCAAGAGGAACAAGAGTAACAGATTTTGCAATCACTGTCACAAGTCAGGATACACAGAGGATCAGTGCTTTGAATTGGTAGGATATCCTGGCTGGTATGAAAGCCTTAGAGATAACACCAAAGGAGAGAGAAACACTAAGGCCACTGCCAATGCTATTCATCAAGCAAGCCTATTTGATAGTTCTTTGGATGACAGTCCCAGATCCCATCTTGACAACGCTTTTATTTAAGATGTGGCACAAGAAATGATGAAGCTCATCAAGGGTAAATCCATTGATTAAAAGCAACAGAATATGAGCTCATATGCTCATTGTGCAGGCATTGTTTCCACTAGCTCTCATTCTAATGTTTGCAATGTTATGAGAAGTAATGACTCAGTCTCATGGATAGTTGACACAGAAGCATCAGACCACATGACATATAACTTCAGCCTCTTTACCTCTCATAAAACCCTATCATCCCCAATCAACATAACCCTGCCAGATGGTACCCTACAACAAGTTTCAATGATTCGGGAAATACCTTTAAACTCCAAACTTATCTCGCATGACGTACTGTACATGTCTAGGTTCAAATTTAATCTTTTCTCTGTGAGTAAACTGCTTACTGATTACTCACTTTGTGCCCTCTTCTATCCTGACAAATGCTTCTTTCAGGACCCTGCAACTAAACTAGTGGTGGACTCTGATCTTAAGGCTAATGGACTTTACAAGATAAAGATTCCAGCAGCCCAAGACAGGATACTTAGCCCTCACAATACCGCTAGGTGCAGTAATGCTAACTCGATTCTTATTACTAGCAATAATTCTTCATGCAATTCTTTACCTATTGATATACTACATGTAAGATTAGGACATACCTCTATCTCTAAGATGCAACACATTCCAATGTGTAAGCATATTTTGTCTACATCTTTTTCCTGTGATGTGTGTATGATGGCAAAATTCACCAGATCATCGATTATTAAAAGCTCTATTCAGACTACATTCTATTTTTAGCTTGTGCATATGGATGTTTGGGGTTCATATGGAGTTGCTAACTTGGATGGTGCTCACTATTTCCTAACTCTAGTGGATAACTTCAGTAGATCCACATGGACATACCTCTTACAAAATAAGGCCCAAGTCCCTTCCACTTTCTTTCAATTTTATCACATGGTTTCAACCCATTTTGAGAAGAAAATCACTTTGCTTCGAAGTGACAATGGCACAGAGTTCATAAATTCCTCTTATGGCCAATGCTTTGTTAAAAAAGGCATTTTACATCAGAAGTCTGTGGTCAAAATGCCACAACAAAATTGTATTGTGGAAAGAAAACATAGACATTTGCTTGATACAGCCAGAGCTTTAAGGTTTCAAGCTGCCCTTCCTAAGTCTTTTTGGTGGGCATGTATTCTCTCAGCCACTCATATAATCAACAAACTTCCCATGGAGAATCTAGGTTGGAAAAGTCCTTTTGAAATCCTTTATGGTTCCAGTCCCTCATATGCGGAACTCAGGACCATAGGTTGTCTTTGTTTTGCCAAAAATGTTGGCATACAAGACAAATTTGAGCCTAGAGCTAGAAAATGCATTTTGCTAGGATATCCCTTTGGCATCAAGGGATATAAACTCTATGACCTGTAACAAAAAATAATCTTCTTCAGCAGAGATGTTGTATTCCAGGAAACAGTTTTTCCTTTCAAGGAAGTACCATCTATCAGTTGCACCTCCCCAAATAACTCAGTTTTGTCATCTGCCCCTTCCGACTTTGCTTGTGATTTTCCTCTTCCATCATCTACTGACAATATATCTTCCATTGCTCATCCCTCTTCCTAGTCTATTGATCCTGGCACAGCCCCAGATTCACTTTCTCCTTCACATCCTCATTACTCCAATTCCCCAAATCATACACAGAATTACAGTCTAACTCCCTCATTTATTAATGCTGAACATGTTCCTTCTGCTTCTCCAAATCCTACACATGATATTGCTGCACCTCAAAGGTCTTGTAGAACTAAGGGCCCTCCTATCTAGTTGAAAGATTTTTTTGTTGGTCCACAACCTAAATAACAGTTACCAGCTCAAGATCACTCCACTTCTTCCAAAAGTTTTACATCCACTACTCAATAGCCTTTGTATCAAATCTCTAACTTATCACACCTATCACCTTCCTATGTCGCTTCTCTTGCTCATGTGTTACAGACTCCTAAGCCTAACTGTTATTCTCAAGCTAAACAACATCCTGAATGGGTAATGGTCATGGACTAAGAACTTGCTGCCCTTGAAATAAATGGGATATGGACTCTATCTTCATTACCTCCTGGCAAGAAAGGTCTTACCTCCAAGTGGGTTTACAAAACAAAATACAAGGCCGATGGCACCATCGAGAGGCACAAAGCCAGGCTTGTCATAAGAGGGTTTGAACAAGTCAAAGATAAGGATTATAAACACACTTTCTCCCCGGTGGCCAAACTTACAACAGTCAGGTTACTAATTGCATTGACCATAGCAAAACAGTGGGCCTCTACTCCAGCTAGATATCAATAATACCTTCCTTCATAGCTGTCTCGATGAGGAAGTCTACATGCTTCCTCCAGCAGGGTATGGCAAGGCTCTTCCTGGACAAGTCTACAGACTATAGAAATCTCTATATGTCCTCAAGCAGGCATCTCGACAATGGAATATTGAACTGTCCAAATTCCTGCAATCTCAAGGCTTCATCCAATCCAAGAGTGACTACTCCTTGTTCACAAGAAAACATCAGCAGAAATACACCTTTATTTTAGTGTATTTTGACGACCTTCTCATTACTGGTGATGATGACAATGGCATCATTAACACTAAAAAGGCTTTGGACACTGCTTTTACCATAAAAGACTTAGGGTAGCTAGGTATTTCTTGGGTATAGAGGTCTCAAGATCCTCTCAAGGCACTTTCTCGAATCAACGCAAGTACACACTTGACATATTAAAACATGCAGTTTAACAAGAGCCAAACCTGCAAAATTCCCTCTACCTAAGGGGCTTAAACTTTCTCTTAACCAAGGTGATGTCTTACCTGATCCTGAGTCTTACTGAAGGATCATTGGCAGATTGCTATATCTCAGCATCATAAGACTAGACATATCTTATGCCACACAACACCTGAGTCAATTTCTCCAACAACTATGACACACTCATATGCAAGCTGCCATCTATGTTCTCAGGTACCTCAAAGGTACTCCCAATCAAGGTCTATTCTACCCCGCTACCAATGACTTGACTCTCACTGCTTACTGTGATGCTGACTGAGGAACCTGTTCCATGATAGCTCGATCCCTCACTAGGTTATGTGTTTTCTTAGGATCCTCTTTAATCTCATGGAACATAAAGAAACAAAAAACGGTTGCAAGATCTACTGCTGAAGCAGAATATAGGAGCATGTCAGCCACGGCCTCTGAACTCGAGTGGATATCTCATCTGCTAAATGATTTGCATATCCCTCTACAGCTCCCTATCACTCTACATTGTGATAACATGGCTACACAACATATTGCCACTAACCCAGTCTTCCATGAGCGAACCAAACATTTAAGGATTGATTGCCATTATACACAGGATATGGTGCTAGCTAGATTCTTAAAATTAGCACATGTTAGCTCCAAAGAGCAACTTACAGATTTAATGACCAAACCGCTATCCGAGGTTTAGCATCGTTATCGAGCTTCAAGGTTAGGATTGATGGACTCTCCACCAATTCCACCTTGGGGGGGATGAAGAGTATAGCCACTACCTATGCAAGAATATACAAGAATATAGCTCTTGACATATTGTTATGCCTGTTGTAAATACTAGTAAGTGGGTCCACTTATGCCAATTATGTTAGTTAGTTATAGGCTCTCATCTCCCCTCTCTCCTCTCTCATTCTTTGATTGCATATATTTGCATCAACCTCATTCATAGTTTACAGAGTGAATATAATGAAATCTTTTTTCTCTCTTCACTGATAACTCTTCACAAAAACCCCACATGCGAAGAAAATGGGCGATTGGAAGAGGTAGCTATTGATTAAGGGATATGTCATCCCAACCAAGTGAAAGAGACCCTTCCAGAAAGCAAGGCAATCTGGAAATGAGCACACGCCTAGTTAAAGGTAATGACGTTGCCTGATTAGGTGGGGGAACAATGTTAGGGTGTAATACCCCAAATGTGGCTTAAAAAGATTGCAGTAATTATTTATATCATCAAAGATGCACCTTCCTTCTTGGAGAACCCACTCTTCATAATGAAGCGTGCTTGTTGTCGAGAAATCTTCGAATCTGTGGCTTTTTGGGAAGTCTCCGAGGCTGTATGTTCGCTACGACGAAGCAAGCCAGAGAGGGTTCTGGTAATTTGTGAGGTCATTCGATGATCCTTAAAGTTATTCTTGGTAACTGTACACGGCCGAGAAAGGGTCGGGCTGTTGCAGATGGTATTAGAGCATTGGGTTTACAATGGGAGAATAAGATATGGAATAAAATACATAGAGACAAGATTGAGTAAGCACAATACACTAGATATGGTGTTACACTATTATTATATGGTACTATGTGTTTTATATTGCTATAGCTTTGCATGGCTACCCTCAATATTGTAGATTTACAGGTACGTACTTAGATTGAAGTAGATACAGTATAATATGTTGAATATGCGGTCTCTAGTGAATTGATGTGTTGTGTATTTGTCAATTTCGAACCTCTTTGACTAAAGCTAAAAATATGGTAGAAATATATGGAAAATACAAAAACGGTATTTGAGAAATTATCTGAGGTTCGTATTGAATCGGGTTGTCGTGATCATGAGAAGTTCATAAGCATAGTTCAGGGAATTGCGAGAATTTTATGCAAGATATATGTCTCACTATATTTGGATTATCGAAAATCTATAACATGGGATGTTGATCGGAAAGTGTGGATATATGAAATTCTAAAACATTTTATGAATTTTGGTAGGGTGATGCATTCAATTTGGGAAATTTTCTTTTGATAGTCTTATGTGAAAATGTATTTTGCTATATTGCATTATGGAGACCTTAAGCTAGCTCATATTGATCCATGCATAGTTGTTTAAAAATACATGAATATTAGCTGACCTTTTGGAGTTCATAATTTATTAAGGATTGACAGTTCATTGAGAAATTATTCTTTTTGTTTGCACTTAATGTTGAATTAATATATGTATATGAAATTATATGTATATTTGATTATAGATGATAGTTGTTTACTTATCATAAAGGTGACATGAGGGACAAAGTCATGATATATTATTTATTTGAGTGCTAATATAAGGCAAAAGTTTATTTTATGATGTGAAAGTACATCCGAGATAATACATATATATATATATATATATAATATATATATATATATATATATATGTGTGTGTGTGTGTGTGGTGTGGGGGGGTGTGTGTCTATATATATATATATATATATATATATATATATATATATATATATATATATATATATATATATAATATATATATATATATATATATATATGTTTAATTGTCACCTTGGTTCAGGTTATTTATATTTGGGAAAGATATATAAATGTCAAGATAAAATTTAAGGTTGAAAATACACATATTAATTGGCATATTATACGAGGTGTCGTATATATATGGGCAATAGTACAGGGAAGGTTATATAGTGTTACTTGATATCAAGGAGCCTATAAATATCGTAGTCTTACTTGCTTCTGAGTTAAATAATGGAGGCATTGTATCTATATAGAATTTAATCATGACAGCTTTGATTACTATGAGAATATATATTATTTTTATGGGCCATAGACTATTGAATGCATAAGAAAAGTACATCACTCATAAATTTAGAGGATACACAAAAATCAAATGAGAGGGAAAATATGTTGGTCTTAAGCAAGTATTAGCTACAATATACGGAGAGGTATATCAAAACATAAGACAATGTAGATTGAGCTGTAATTGGAGATACATATCAAGAGTATATTCTTGAAGTTAGAATAAGATTATATTGGGTTGTTTTAAAGTAGTGGTAGTTTCGAGAACAAAGCAATCTTTAAAAGGGAACAGATATAATATCCTAAAAATTTATCATTATTAATTAAACATAGAAAAAAGTTTACATATACATGCAGACCTTGGAAGGTGTTCCATTGTGAGTAAAATTATGTTATAATTAATGTTTATACCATTAATAATACCATTATAAATAGAACTATATTCTTACATCTGTTGTTCTAAAAATTAATATTGAAAGTATTGTAATTTGATAGGCCAGAGTAAAAACCTTAGTGGTGCATCCAAGATAAATCAAAAAAGGCCTCATTTAAGCATGTCTTAGATCTATTGGAGTTATGCATGTTTTACTAATACTAATCTCTAGGAGTAACAATAATTAGTGATGATTGTAAACATTATTTGTTCATGCACCTAAATTAACCTAGTCAAAGATGCATAAACCTTGACAACCTATACCTTGCTCTCATCCCCCTCAAGAGGTTCTATGCATTCAACCTAGACTTTTATTCATGGCCTCAAAATCCAAGAAGATTCATCCCCTTACTCCAATCAAATTGTGTGATGCACTTATCTTTAAATCTTTATGTAAAATGAATGCAATGAAGGGCTTAGTCAATCACTCTAAACTTCCCATAAATACCAATGTTCCTCTTCATTGTGACTTACACCATCTCCCATTTTCTACTCATTCTCTCTTTCTGTCTCTCTAGACCCATTGAGCAAACAAGTAAGTCAAAGATCAAATACTGTCATCATCACCTACTAGTTACTGTCTTTGTGACGTCATTGTTAAGCTTGTATGACCTACGTGTGATCATACCTATGGCACGGGAAAGTTCAAATTGCTTCTGCTAAATTTAGTGGAATAAATTGCACAACTTGAGGTACAGTATGATAGTTATGCTCTTATACTATTGTCATTTTACTGAATCTATATGGCTAACAAAATGTAACACAAAACAATTATTTTAATTGTTTTCTCGCATTAACGGTGGGCACTCCTACTGCTGTATTGTACTTAATCAACGAAGATTGGACTTCTCGGTCGGACAAAATATCTACATATGGATTAAATGATTGTAATGAAGATTCAGTTTCTTATTGCTAAATACACTACTAATGGGGCGTTAGTCCAATAATGTTGGCTATCACTATAAGATAATTAAAAAGGAGCAAATGCTTTAATCTGTTTGCTAAATAAAATAGATATAACTGTGCACTGAATTATTTTACTCTATAACATCATATTGTACTAAGCCCATTTTGCTTATTGTTTTTTATGTTTTCTATTTTCATGCTCATCTAGAAAGTGTTCAAGTGTGGGGAAAAATCACATTAAGAAGATATAGGCTCAATGTTGCAGAAAAAACAAAGTTTTAATATTTGTAAACCCCAAGTGCAAGGTGTATCGTTGAGTACTTGGGGTGTCGTCCGCAGGGAATTGCGTTTCCAACTACCAGGGCCAGCTAAAGCGTCTCGAGCTAGGCAGGATCGAAGAGAGAAGGAGCGGGGAACTAAACTACACTACAAACACAGAAACAAGCAACTTGGAGTTGTGATTTTACCAATGGATGAACCAACTAACCAAGACGAGTCCTAACCTACCCGAACCACACTATGAACAAGAGATGGTCGGTTGCACCATCAAAGACCACCCAAGCCCTCTCTCAAGGGTCATGAGCTAGTTTGACTCGTGTAACCACCTACTTTCGTGGGGTTAGGCGAATTAGACCACAAAACTAGCAACCCCGGACCTAGCTAGATTCGGATACTACTTTCGTGTCCCGAACTCGGCCATTCCTTCTCCCACACTAATAAATTGACCTCACTTCTCAGCATAAGTCAATCGCCCAAAAATATGGATGAAAACCCTCTCAGACATTTCATCGAACACTTGGCGGGCGTGAAGGAAAACTCTAAGTTCTAGGCATAGATTGGGTATGGTTAGACCTAGTACAAGATCAACTAGCCATCAAGAGGCTAATCACAATCCAAGCCAACACAATCTACCAACAAAACATGAAAAACGCATGAAAACCTAAACTAACCAACAAGAACATAAACTTGAAGAACACAACGAAGGGAATGAAATAAAACGAATTTAAACAACTAAACAACATAAATTAACAATGAAATTAAACATATAAATCAAACAAAACAAATACAAGAATTGAAACCAACAAAACATACATAACGAGAACATAAAAACTAGAGAGATAAAAGAGGAGAAAACTTAGTCTTGAATTGATGAAGGAACTTGAAATCCAAAGGTTGAATCCAAGAATACAATCTTCAATCCTAAACTAATCTCCCTCAGTGGAGTTTTTATTCGCTAAAACCTAAACTAAACTGCCCTAAAAATCACCTGGAAGAACCACCGAGCGACCCCCTACAAACAGACGCCCGAACGGACTTAAATAGAAATCGCGAACACGACGAAACTGGGGGGACGGCACGGTCGTGCCATGTGGCACGGCCTGACCATACCAGGGTGGCACAGCCGTGCCACATGGCACGATCACACCATGCCACGTCACTGGTGGCACGGTGTCGCCCCCCGGTTTTGTCCGGTTTTGCCGGTTTTCGTCAGTTTTCGCTGTTTTTTTCATTTTGTCTCGTCTTCGTCCCTTTTCGCCACGTTTGCTTGATTTGAAGTTATTTCCTACAAAACATAAATAAAACAAGTAAAAATCCTAAGAATTAAGTTATTGTACGAGCAAAAAGTACATGAAAGAGGCACGTAAAATGGGTAAATTTACCGTTCAACACACCCCACACCTATCTTTTGCTCGTCCTCGAGCAAAATGAAAGAAAAACTAAGGTAAACAACTAACTCACTTTCGTAGAAATCACGGTTGCATTTAGCGTATGCAACAAGCCCTTTAAACCCCTTGGTCACCCTAAGTGGACGAGTAAGGTCTCGTGAGGGTTTGCAGAAGATATACCCACAAAATCTTAAAAAGGGAAAACAAAGAAAAGAGAAACAAAATCGAAAAATGAAAATGACAGAACAAAATATATACATCCGGGTGAACTGTACACGTTTGGATCAACCAAAACCCCCTAGTAACTCAAGTATCAGTCTGTGCACAAGTATTATATGCATTTCAGGACACATCATCCCAAAGAATGGCATTCAGACATCAGCTTTTCACCCCACGACGCATGAGAACATTGAATCCATCCTGGTGCCTGGTGTGCAAGTGTATCATCATCCTAAAACTAAGCCTACCAAAATCAAACTCAACCCCACGCAGCTGACACAAGCTATCTTTTTGAATGGCTAGCATGAAAAGTAAGCTTCCCCAGTAGCAGTATTGCCTCAAAGGGTCACACCCAGTAGCGCATGCCTCAAAGGGGTACTTGTCATTTCCAACTCTTTTCTTCCCCACTTTTTTTTCTTTCCATTATTATTTTTTTTCAATACAAACTCATGTTACGCCTCAAAGGGATACACCCAGTAGCGCTTGAATTTGTTTAGTTTTGCTTTTGTTTTGGAAAAAGGGGTGCCAGCACATATAAAGGGAACTGTGCAGTAGACAAGTGGGAGAGTCAATCATGGAAGACTAAGAATGTAGAATGATGGCAATAATAAATCAGGACTGGATTGTAAAATTATAATGGACTGTTGGGGTTAGAAATGAGGCCTAAAACGACAGATTGAGGATGAACATCTATCATGCACATTATACTTATATATGAGCTAATAGTCAAGGTACCGGAGATCAAGGCTGATCAAAATAGTACAATACTTCCCTAAATGCAAAAAGAAAAGAAAAATTTATACAAAAAAGGAGAAAAAATGAAAAAAAATAATACAAAAAAGAAAAATTTTCACAAAAATAAGAAGAAAAAGGGGAGATAATAAGAAGAAAAAGGGGAGATGACCCCACCCCCACTCTTAAATCTCACAATATCCTCATTGGGAGCCGTGAGTCATCACCAACACACAAAAATAAAGAAAACAAAATCAAACACAAGAAAAACAAAAATCGACCAAAATATACACAAGCTAACACACTCTCCCAAAAACACAATCTCACCCAAAACAACAATACGATTACACATAAATACAAACTAACACCACCAAAAACAAATATAGACCAATCCAACAACACCACCAATCACAACACAATAAAAATCCACAAAAACACAAAAATGGTGATCATAGCCAACAATGGCTCAACAACATCCAAATTTCACCACAAGATGATCACTAACAAAAACACAATCCTAATATTCACAACTAAACAAAAACAAAAAAAGAAAGAAAAGAAAAATAAAAAGAAGGGGGGAAGAGAAGAGTGAGAACGATTATACCGGGTCGGGTACTGAATGTACCCGAACTACACCTCGCTAAGATGAGGTTGGGGAAGCGCGAGGAGCATCAGCCACTCCTCGGCGGCGTTCCAGACACGCATCGCTAACTCAGATGCCGTCAATGCTCGCAGAAGTTTATCAAACACCTGAGCCTGCAACTCAGATGAGTGCAAGTAAGAGCACTTAAACAGGAATGTAAAAATAATAGTAAGTGCTCTCCTAAATTTATCAAATGCCTTAGAAAAATCAGTAGAATGATTGAATGCAATAGGAAAGATGATTTTTCCAGGCATGTCCACTAGGTATAGACTATAAGGGTCAAGGGAGGGGTCATACCCTCTAAAGGCACCTAGGGACTCAGAACAATCAACTACATTCCCCTCGAGCGCCGCAAGAGAATTGATCGGTGAGAGGTCACAATACTGAGGGGAAGGGGAGGGTAGTGAACATGAAGAAGCATGAGAAAAATCAAGGGGGTTGAGGGATACATGGTCAGTAAGATCAAAACTAGATGAAACTGCAGCCACAGCATCCATGCAGGATTCCCCCTCGAGGATCTCGTCCAGGTCATGCATCTCACTAAAAGTATCGTCTGACTCAAGACATAAATCATCCCCATCGATACTAGCACCAACACAAAATGTCTCACCTACCTCGAACTCCGTCGACTGAGTTAAAGGGAAAGGTGGATCAGGATAGGTCATAGTGTTGTCCTTAAAGGTGCTAGGTAGGGATGGAGCAACAAGAGGTAGAGTAGGCAAGGGAGGGTCGAGCACGTCCTCTAGTCCGGACTCTAGAGGAGGAAAAGACGCACCATCATCACACAGATTGACATCAAGTCCAGGAGCACTAGAACTAGGGTCAGTCTCGGGTGATAGGTCATACTCCCGCAGTTTATTAGCAAACTCAGTGAACTCAACTTGTTGCTTGTTCATGGCCTCTATCATATTAGAAATTCTAGCAAAACTATTAGCAGGAATACGATAGGGACAAGAAACACTGTCATGGTCAGAACAATGGCAGATCTCACATGCAAGCGGTGTATAATTAGGAACACAAGGAGATGGGGTGGATGAAGTAAATTGACTAGTCTCAAATTCATAAGTATCCCTAGCCAACCACTTAAGTAATTCCCAAGCTTCATCAACATTTCGAGCACAGAAATCCCAATGTTCCAAAAGAGCACGGGTCTTACGAGTCACACCCTCATAGACCATGTTCAAAATTTCTCACTTTTCTAGGCAATAACCACAATGAGTAAGAAAAGCATGTAATCTATCATAGTATCACCAAAACAATTCATGCTCATGTTAAGGGAAGTGGGAAAGAGACATACTTTTTTTTTGTGAAATTTTTGTTTTTTTTTTGATTCTTTTTTTTGGATTTTCTAAAGGCCTAGCCTCGAATGCTGAAGTAAACCCCAATATTGAAAAACGCCAAGTCCCCGGCAACGGCGCCAAAAACTTGTTGCAGAAAAAACAGAGTTTTAATATTTGTAAACCCCAAGTGCAATGTGTATCGTTGAGTACTTGGGGTATCGTCCACAGGGAATTGTATTTCCAACTACCAGGGCTAGCTAAAGCATCTCGAGCTAGGCAGGATCGAAGAGAGAAGGAGCGGGAAACTAAACTACACTACAAACACAGAAACAAGCAACTTGGAGTTGTGATTTTACCAATGGATGAACCAACTAACCAAGACGAGTCCTAACCTACCCAAACCACACTACGAACTAGAGATGGTCGGTTGCACCATCAAAGACCACCCAAACCCTCTCTCAAGGGTCATGAGCTAGTCTAACTCGCAAAACCACCTACTTTCGTGGGGTTAGGCGAATTAGACCACAAAACTAGCAACCCCGGACCTAACTCGATTCGGATACTACTTTCGTGTCCCGAACTCGGCTGTTCCCTCTCCCACACTAGCAAATTGACCTCACCTCTCAGCATAAGTCAGTTGCCCAAAAATATGGATGAAAACCCTCTCAGGCATTTCATCGAACACTTGGTGGGCGTGAAGGAAAACTCTAAATTCTAGGCATAAATTGGGTATGGTTAGGCCTAGTACAAGATCAATTAGCCATCAAGAGGCTAATCACAATCCAAGCCAACACAATCTACCAACAAAACATAAAAAACGCATGAAAACCTAAACTAACCAACAAGAACATAAACTTGAAGAACAAAACGAAGAGAATGAAATAAAGCGAATTTAAATAACTAAACAACATAAATTAACAATGAAATTAAACATATAAATCAAACAAAACAAATACAAGAATTGAAACCAACAAAACATACATAACAAGAACATAAAAACTAGAGAGATAAAAGAGGAGAAAACTTAGGCTTGAATTGATGAAGGAACTTGAAATCCAAAGGTTGAATCCAAGAGTACAATGTTCAATCCTAAACTAATCTCCCTCAATGGAGTTTTTATTCGCTAAAACCCAAACTAAACTACCCTAAAAATCGCCTGGAAGAACCACCGAGCGACCCCCCACAAACAGACGCCCGAACGGACTTAAATAGAAATCGCGAACACGACGAAACTGGGGGGACGGTACGGTCGTGCCATGTGGCACGGCCTGACCATGCCAGGGTGGCACGGCCACGCCGTGCCACTTCACTGGTGGCGCGGTGTCGCCCCCCCGGGTTTGTCCGGTTTTGCCGGTTTTCACTGTTTTTCTTCGTTTTGTCTCGTCTTCGTCCCTTTTCGCGACGTTTGCTTGATTTGATGTTATTTTCTATAAAACATAAATAAAACAAGTAAAAATCCTAAGAATTAAGTTATTATATGAGCAAAAAGTACGTGAAAGAGGCACGTAAAATGGGTAAATTCACCGTTCAACACTCAATATTTAAAGTATTAATTATTTATATAATATACAACTTATAGTAATGACTCTATCCAACTATTCAATTGAAATAGAATTTTATTATTAGTCCATTTTTATCTGTTTCATCAATTTGGTGAGTGTTATTGAGCCTTGTGTCTCCACTTAGGGGATACGACGTGATGGGCCTGACTTTTAAACTTCTATCTAAACAAGATAATTTCTCTATGTCAATAATATAAACAATTCTTCGAAAATGTTGGGGCGTTACGGACAGTATCAGAGTCGATCTGCAACCATGAGTTGTGTCAGTGGACGGGAGCACATTGGGTAATCATCTAATGGGGCAAAAAAATACTCAGATGGACTAGTGGTCGAAAGGACTTGTAAGTCTGTTGTATAGCAAGGAACATCTAGGACGTTGTGTTCTTCAGGTGGGGTAACTGTAATACCTCGAATGTGACTTAAAGGGATTAAAGTGACTACTTATGTTACCAAAGGTGTACTGTTCTTTTCGGGACGCCAACTCTCAACAAGTTGGCATTTAAGGGTGCTTGTTATGGAGAAATCTTGAGATGGATGATATCTTAGAAAGTCTCACAGAAAACGTGTGAAGTGAAGCATGCTGGAAAGATTTGTCATGATTTGAGGGGCAAGTTGACGATCCTTGAAGTTGGTTCTCGTAACTGTCTGCGGCCCAAGAAGGTGAACAGAATTTGTGAAGTTTTTTTATATTGTTCTAGAACCATCTTGATTGTTGTGAAGCCTTCGAATGATGTAGAGCCTTGCGATGCAAGAATATTACTAAATTTTTATTTTAAATTTATTAGTATAAATAAGAAATAAAAATATATCATTTTTGAGGTAGATTAATAGTTTTATAACGGTATAATTATTGTTTCCTTTCTTTTTTTCATTTAAATCATTTTAAGTTCCTTTTGTTTTCATATCCTAGCAATGATATACTATTTACTATTTTTTCAAAATTCTATAACATGTGAGACACCCAATGTCTTTTGGTGGGCTTATTTTTGTAGGTAAATGGACTATATTTTAATTTAAATTAATTCATAAGAATTATATTATAATCTTGCAGATTATTGCATAAAATATATAAAAATTATTTCTTTTAATTTAATCTGGTATTATATTAATTCAACCATATATTGACATGTATATATCCAAGTAATCCTACATGACCATTATACACGTTATCTACATACTATCATATGTTGTTCTATATGTTTAATATGGACTAATATTATTGTATGACCATTAACTGTATTTACAACAACCTCAGGATCAAACTTAAAAGAAAAAGAGTGACAACATTCAAAATTAAGGCTAAAAATGATTAATCAATTAAAAATATGAAAATTAATTATTGCAAATTAAGTTAACCATATGAGGACGTAGTCAAAAATAAAAAGTTAGAAGTGTAAAAAAATGTAACGAATAATTACATTAATAACATATAATAAATCATAGTTAATTAATAACATTAAAGTTGATTAATATGTCTCAACTAACATCCACCAGTCATAACATGCCAAGTCATTATTTGCACCACATCATATTGCCACATGTCATGCATGCATTACTTGTATCCAACTTTTAATATATCCCTTGCTATGCAAGGACTTGAGTTAATTTGTTATTAAAAAATAATTAAAATATATTAATTTATTAAATTAAGTTAAATTTTGTATGATAGAATAACTATTATGCTATCGTAATCGTTCATAGAAACATGGGTTTTCTCTTGTTTTCAATTCCATCACTTAAAATTACATTTTTTTGATATTAAAATTATTTATTTAATTAGGTTAAGTTTTTAACCTTTAATATTCCAGTCATAATCTTGTCATTTGATGCATTATATATTTTTTTCAATAAGATTTAGTTAAGAATATGTTACTATTCTACTAATTATTGCATAAGTTATTCATTAAGTCGTTTCATTAAGTGGTCAATTTTTTTAATTTTCATGTGTAGCTACTCAAATGTCTATGTAGTTAGATTTTGTAAAATTAAATTTCAATCGCAAAATAATAACATATATAATAACATATAGTGAATTCTAATTTTTTTTTTGAAGGTTAATAAATCCTAGTTAATAGCATTAATGTTAATTAATATGAGTCAACTAATATCCACCAATTACAACTTGCCAATTCATTCTGTTATGCCACATCAACTTACCACATGTCATTCATATATTATTTGTATCCAACTTTTAATATATATATATATATGATGATTATTTCTACTTTGTTCCATAATGTTATAAATATTTTAGACATTTCTAGAGAATATAGATATTTATAAAAGGGCCTGAGAGGTTAATGTAAATTGTTATATCAAACAGATCTACATAGTCTACTAAGGAGATGGCAGTAGATATGGCAAAACTGACCTGGTTCGAATGGCCCAAACTTATCGACCCAAAACCAGACCCGAATCGACATCCGAAAGAGTTTAACCGATCTCAACCCGAAACTTGAAATTGAACCGACCCAAAACCGAACTAACTCGAAATGTATTGATCCATTTGGACTGGAAACCCGAAATGACCCCCAAACTGGTCCAAATCTTATTGATCCGGTATAGACCGGAATCCGATGTGAATCGAACCGAATGAAAGCCAAAACGATTCATACTCGAGCCAAACCGACCCATACTGTAGCAGACTCAAATCCGAGTTTGGCTCAATTCAATTCTAACCCGATCCAAATCAAACTTAAAGTAGTGAGTAATGATACTAGCTACATAAATTCACTTAATATTTAGCGTGCGAAAAGCGAAAGCAAATGACGAAACCTTACTTTGAACAAATGAAATAATGCATTTGCAATTTTGGAAAGAAATGACTGAATAAAGATTTGACCCATTTGAGTAACAAAAATGGGAATATAGAATCGAGCAATTAAAGTTATTTTATGGTTTATGTTGATTAGGCACAACTCTTAAATTTATTTATTTTTTAAATCTTTGATTTAATGGTTGGGGAGAGAAGATATTTATAGTATCATTTGCTCATCTACTTGATTACTTTCCTATGTGATACATTGGGAGTAATCCACTTGAAACTAAATTTTGGACGAATTGGAAGCAGGGATTTATACCCCAACCCAAAATTCAAATTGATATGGTCTTTTTTTGCTGCGAGATTAAATCCTAATCCAATTAAAAAATAATCTTGGAGAAATTAGAAGGAACTTAAAAACTGACCGAATTGAATTCATGGCCATATAACCTCCTTCTAAGTTGTCCGAAATTCTATGACTTATGTGGTCGTATAAGATATCAAATTCAAACCACAAAAAAACTGACCCAATTGAAATACAAGTTAACCGGAAAAGTAAATCTATCTGATCTCTACTTGATACAAAGTTGATGTGAACAGGTCGAACGCATAACTAAAACCTACCCGAACCGACTTTGACCTGACCCACACCCAAATCAATCCGAACGAGCTTGGCCCAAAGTTAACCCAATCCAAACTTCACCTGAATTGTACCTAAACCCGAACCTGAACTGAATTCGATAAACCCGAACTTAACCCGAACTAAACTTCACTGGACTTAAACCTGAACCAAAATTGATCCAGTCGAATATAGCCTGAACTGAACTTGACTATACCCAAACTCAAATCGAATAACCCATTTGTCACGTCTAGATGGAAGTCTTTAAATACTCCAAGGATGCTTCTTTGTAACCATCCAAGTCACAAGTAACAAGAGGCATTCTCCCTGCTCTCATATGTTCTCCTAGCTTGTTTAGCTTTTTACGTTTAAGTTTGGAAAGCTTACTAGTTAATTTGGTTGGATAAAGTAAAGTTTGTTAGTGCTGCTTGAGATTTCAGTTGTGTAAAAATCATTACATGACACATGTCGCTCAAATATTCCAACATTAATAATCTTTGCGTCATACTTTTCATACACATGCAAATTAAGTCTGTATATATCCATTTGTTCCCGCAACTGATCTAGTTGTTCGGACTTGATAATAGATGTTTAAATTTGATCCAGAAAAATCTGGACCCTGGATGGGCCCCATCAGCATGCTCGTGGGCCAAGCTAGCACGACCACCTCTGGCCACCCCTAGGTCTTAAGGCGTCATTCCTAGGCCTAGCACGGAAAATCATTTGACGGCCTGTTACGGAAGCATTTCATGTGAAATTACGATTTTACCTTCGGTAGAGAAGACTATAAATATCCACCTGGAAAGAGAGGAAAAATGACTCATTCTCCAATACACAAAATAACACTTTTCGCTATGCTTTATTTTTTCTTGGGATTTGACACTGACTTGATCGTCAGAGGGGCGTTCCTCGGATTCACACCCGAGATCTGCCTTTTTTGCAGGTCAGGAGTTATAGGCCAAGTCGACTTTGAAGATTGCCACTTGTAAATTTACTCTTCTGACTCATCATAAAAACTAGTTTTTCCGGAAATAAAATTGAATTATTACATGTTTAGTTTTTACACTTAGAAAGCTTTTTTGAAAAAGAAATCCTTAATTATGTTAATCTAATCATTGTCGTTGTGAAATGAATAAATGGAGTGTCAAACTTAACAACTGATAGAGGCAAGTCCTGCATGAAGCCTTCACCAGTCACGCCCGAAACTATACATAGTTTAAAAAAAAAAAAAAATGCATATGTCGTATGGTGCCGCTTGAATCTAATTAAATCGATTTTCAACTCAATAATTGACAGAATCTTGGCAGCTTTGCTTCTTGGAATGTACTGTGCTTTTTGTTTTTTTTTTGGGTGGTGAGATGAACTTCTATTAATTTATCAATCATTGTTGCTCTAATAATTAAGTTAAAAATTAATATTATTCACGAATCAAACTGACAAGTGCCTTGAACTTAAAAATTAAGGGGGAAAAAACCCGGCAACTGTCCAAAACCTTTATTATTCGCTGACTAAGATACACTAAATAGTTTGATTACTCAACACCGGCTTTGGTTTCATACTTGACGATCAAATGACTAAAGCGTTAACATCAGTTGAAACACGTTGCAAAATAATTATTAGTTCTTTTGATAATGGAGAATCCTTTTTAAGTTGTCAATTATGATCTTATTTGACAAACAGTTAGTTAATTCTATTAGCCGTTAGTTGTTGAATATTTGAGTCAGCTATTTACGTTGACTGTTTAAATTAGTTGTTTGTTAAGAAATAGTTTGCTGAAATTAGCTATATCCGGTAAAATTGTGAGATAAAAAATTAATTCTTTAAAAAGTTTTTTTCAAAAAACTGATAGAATTATCATTTTCAAAAGTGCTTTTTGGAGCCAAAAAGCGAAACTTTTCTAAAAAGCTTTCATATCAAACATCCAAATTAACTTTTTCATTTCATGAAATAACTAATTTTGCTTCAAAACATTCTTTTTAGCCAAAAAACTCTTTATCAAACACCGTGCATCAAATTTCAGAAAGTTCCTTTGTGTAGTCAACCTTTATGAGGGTCTCAACGGGCTAGGTCTTTGTTCCTCAGGCTAAACATTACCAAACTCCTGGCTTACCTTGTCAGGAAAATCAAGTTATTTCTCATGTCAATGGTGGAGATTCTTTTTTAATTGCTCATGTCTCTATTTATAGCGAAAATGCTTATTTATCATAGGACAAATGCTTATGTGGTTTAGGATTAATTTTGTTTAATAAATGTTTGCAATGAATTGTGTTTGCCCATTCCTACAAAATTGTTTATTTTGTTTATAATGCAAAGGCTTATGTGGCTTATTTAAGGTAGTTTGGAATATTTATGTAGTATAGTATTAGTTTTGTCATAGTAATGTACATGACAAATTTCGTTTATCTATTGTTATCGAAAATGCAAATCTCATTATGAAATAAAAATGCTGACTTTGGCATGAAAATGCTCTAAGTGCGTTAAGAAATTATTCTTCTTCAGCATCATCAAATATTTAAGCCATGTATAGGATTTAGCCTATGGGGTTCTCTATAGGAACGCTTCTAGGAGTAAAAGAGTAAGGTTGCTTATAATTTATGTTTAAATCCCTCCAAATTAAACCTAAACAAGAGAGACCCACACTAGTTGGTGGTAGTTGATTCAACAATTTATGCATGTATAATTCATTACTCAAACCTATTTGATGAAGTCTATGTATAGTTTCATGATTGAACATGTGAGACAGGTTGTAAAGTTGTTAAAAACTATTGAACTGTTGGGGAATGGTAGGTCGGTAATGCGGCAAAGAGACTCTTTTCCCTTTTTATGTAAATTAAGATGGGTAATTAAAATTATGAAAATACAGTAGATGGAGACACCCAAATTTTTTAACATGAAAAACCCTTCAAGATGAAGGAAAAAACGACGAGACCTTAGGTTCGAAAAATACTTCCAGTATTTGAAATAGTAGGACTACAAACAGCTCATCTAATAAATTAGAGGGTACACTCAAGATCTCACTCACTGGGAATGGAGTACAAAATTATCCACATCTAATCTTCATGAATTCCCTCACCAGTTTTTGATGGTATACACTAAACTCTCTAATGTTTTGCTCACACTTGATTCTACTCTTCAACTTTCAGATACATCTCATTTTATAATGGGAGATTGGGTCTTGAAATTAAATATGAAGATTTTACAAATCTGCATTAGCCAGCCTATACCTACATTAGCCAACAAGAAAGGCTTCCTCTAGCTTCTGAGGTATCCTCCTTAGACAAACACCAACTGACTTTCTTGATGCCAAGAATGCTTTGTAGCAAATTGGAGTGCATGCTTGGTCATGGCATTCAATGCCTTTCCTAATGTTTTGCTACCCTGGCTATGGTATAGCGCAGCAATGACTTCACCTTTTCTTATGATGAATTTTCAGCTACTGCAACTCTGCAAGCTTGCTTGACCTTTTTGTATTATTATATACATATGGGTCCTGCCAATCATGGTTGGAACCTAACAAATCTCCACTTCTCCAATTAATTTGGGGGTACCACACTGGCAGCTTTGCAACCACGTTCGAACTTCTAGGTCGGCTTCGCCTTTCATGTCTGGCCAATTGTCATGAGCATAAAGTTTTTCAAGTTGTAGGAGTTTATTTTCCAACACCTCTCCACTTCGGTGGTAGCAAGCATCTGTATGCTTTAAACAGTTGTGAACAGTTGAATTCTTGACCAGATGTATAGCACTTTAGCTATCATATCATAACGCAAATTTTTCTTGCTCATGGCCCAGTTCAAGTAAGAAAATTTTGGTCCACAAACTCTCCTTGCATGCTTTAATAATGGCAATATATTTAGCCTTGATGCTGGAAAAAGCCTCACATTTTTGGAACTTCAACTACCAAGATACATCTCCCCCTATAAAAGTAGTCAAATACCCTGATGTAAACTTTCTAAAGTCAGTATCACGGCTGTATAAGCATCTATGTAACCTTCTCACATGGGTTTTCTTTTACCAAAACACAACCACTTTTTAGATGTGCCCCTCAGATATCACAATATCAATTTTACCGTTGACCAATGTTCTTTTCCTGGGTTTATTAAGAACAAGCTTACGCTACCTACGGCGTATGCAATATTGGGCATGGTACATATGACAGCATACATGACGCTACCAACAGTGGATGAATATGAGACATTTTTAATCTCTACTTTTTCTTTCTTACTTATCAGATGTTACTTTGTGCTCAACCTGAAAATGTGTATCAAGTGGCATGCTTATGGATTTGGCTTTATGCGTGTTGAATCTTTCTAGCAACTTTTCAATATACCTCTCTTAAGATAGCCATAATAACCTCTTGGATCGATCTCAGGATATTTTTATCCTAAGGATTTGCTTTATGGAGCTCAAGTCTTTCATGCTAAATGGCATACTTAACGTTTTGTTTAGGGAAACAATTTCCTTTGGGCCATGCCCAACAATTAGCATGTTATTAAGATAAAATTAGCAAAATGATATAATCACCACCGGTATATTTCGAGACAAAGACACAATGATATGCGAGTGTCTTCTTGAAATCGTGCTCGGGCATGAAAGAATCAGACTTCTTGCACCATTATCTCAATGCTTATTTAAGATTGTGGAGACTGTTTGATACAAACTGGAACCCCCTTGAGCTACTCATCGAAATTAGGAGATGGTTTCATTTAGCCCAAAGTCACCTCACACCAAATTCCAGCATATAAGCCTACTTTATCAAAGTAATTATGCAAAAATTGAAGATATATGACTCCTTCGAAAGATGTTTAAGTATATTGTTAGGATATGAAAATACTTTCAATAGATGTTGGCATTCCAATTCCCTAAATTGATAAAAGTCTCAAATGCACTAGTTCAAATTTTTTACCGGTAAATTTGCTGAACTTGGGTTAGGTTTGGTTCCTACATAATGATTTCCAATTGATGCAAATGTAGGTTTTTTTTAAATTCCGTAAGATGTCTATTGTAGCTCCAACCAGGCTTTGTACCTTGATTTTGAGTTATTTTTTTCATTCTTGAGCCTATACACCAATTTGTTTTTCAAGGCTCATCTTTCCTTGGGCAACTCTACAAGATCATATGTATGATTCTCATGCAAGGATTGAATTTCTTCTTGCACAACTTTTGCCCCTTCTGCTTTGTGATTGTCAATCATAGCTTCATCATAACTTTGAGGCTCCCCCTCTTCTATAAGAGTTACGCTTGCCTTTATCTGATGGATCCCCTTAAATGAGGCTCTTTTGGAACTTCTAACTTGGTAGATTCTAAGTCATATTCATCTGAATCTTCTCTTTGATCAATATAGAAGGAAGAGACAGAATCTTCATTTGTGCTAGTTTAGACATTTTTGTTGACTGTTTCCTCCCCCAGACTATCATAAATCATAGGGGGTGAATCAGAATTAGAATTTCTAATGATCTGTAACTTAGGCCTTTCTTGTTTTGCATCTTTCATGGTTTGGTCCTTAAATAATACAATATCCCAACTTTCATCAATTTTTTTGTTCACAAGATCCCAAATTTATCTCTCAAAGATCTGAGGTAGATGCATTCCTTTGTCTTCAAGTCAAGCTTAGCTCTTTGCCCTTCAGAACGTGGACGAATCCTGGACACCCAAACACCTTCAAGTCGTTGTAGGGGACATTTCTTTTAGCCAAAATTCTTCTGCGATATCTCTTTCGAAAGAAACTACTGGTGAAAGATTGATGATATTAACTGCGGTCTTCACAGCTTCTCCCCATAGTAATGTAAGGAGTTTAGCATGGGACTCTTTCTTTAATGGTTTGATACATCCTCTCAACTAGACCATTCAACTGCAGTGTTTGTGCTGGGGTTTTCCCGAGTCTGATCTAATGCAACTTACAGCATGCTTCAAAGGGTCCACAATCCTCCACAATTGTCAGCTCAAATGCACTTTAACTTTTAGCTAGTTTCTCGCTCCACCCTCATGTGGAACTCCTTGAATGCTTCAAGTAAGTCATCTTTCGATGTCAGCAAAGAAACCTAAACTTTTCTTGAATGGTCACCCATAAAAGTGACAATATGTATTGCACCACCAAGTGACTTTTCAATCACGGAACATACATTAGTATGTGCCTACTCAAGAATGTGCTTTCTCCTAGTAGGTCAGATATTTCTTTGAAATGTCACCATGTGTTGTTTGCCATCCAAACAATCAGTATAAGGCTCAAGTTACTTTTCTTTTTTAAGTGAGGGATGAAGTCTATTCTAGGAGGATCTGCAATCCTTTCTCGCCTTATACGCCCAAACTTTTTATTCTACAACCCCAAATTTGACTTGTAATGGCCAACATTAACTTCTTTGTTGCATAGCTTTCCTTGCACAACATATAAGGAGCCTACCTTGCTTCCTCTGGAAATGTTAAGAACTTATTGGTGAGCTTCCATTTTCCATGACCAAAATGGTTGACCAAGCCGACATCATCAAGTTTTCTAGCCGATATAAGATTGAGGCATAAATTTAAAACATGCATCACATCTTTGAGCACTAGCTTGCGTCCAATGTTGGCTATCATGATGTCACCTATACCAACAAATTTTGTTTGAAACTTGGTTTGCCATCTTAACATTACCAAAATAACCATTTAGGATGACAAATAAGTCTGCTATGGATTGACATGGAAGGAGGCACTTGAGTCAACAATCCACAAACAATCACCACAAGCCAAAGTAACATAATTTTTCTCTCCATTAAGGAATAGCTCATTGTGATCTTGTAAGATATGTGTTTCGATATGGTCTAGTTTGACTTTTCGGCCTTCTAATATCTCTTCAAATTTTGACAATCAGATTTCTTGTGGCCTAACTTGCCATAGTAGTAGCATACTACTTTGGAGTGAGATTTTTATTTCCCCCTAGACCATTCTCATCTATTGTGTCTCCCGCGATTGTTACTTCTACCATGGTTCTCAGTGGCATTGGCTTCAGATTGCACTAAAATATCACTCTCTTTTCTTCTGGCTTCTTTGTTTAGGAGACTATTGGTGATGGTTTTCATTGTCAATTTTCCTCCTGGAGTGAAGTTACTTAATGTTACTACCTATGTGGTCTAACTCTCGAGAAATTAGCTCAAAAGTAACAATGCTTATATCTCATTGTCAAGCTTCATTTTGACCTTTGTAAACTGATTTATGAGCTCATTGAAATTGTTAAAGTGCTCAATCATATTCTGGCCATCCCCGAATTTCAACTTCATCAACCATCTCACAAGGAGAGCCTTGTTGTGTGGAGTTTTCTTTTGGATCAAGGAGTCAAGGTGCTTTAAAATTGCGTGCATTGTCAAAGGTTGACACATGTTCAAACCGACTCCCATCAATGTACTTCCAAGTGGTTGCTGCAGCCTTGTGATCTAACATGTTCTACTCATTGTCATCTTTACCATTTAGCATATTCTCATTTTAAAGGGGCTTAATAAGGTCTTTGCAAATTAGGTGGTCCTCTATCATAGATTTCCAGTAATAATATGTATCTATTGCAAGTCTGACCAAGTCATTCTCGTAAGTGATAGTACCATCCATCTTTAATTACAAATAATGTGGTTCCTCAACCTGAGCTCTGATACCTCTGTTGGGAAAAAGCGAGTTGTTAATACAAAAGCGAGACCCTTTCCCATCTTTGTGTAATTTCACATGTGTAATAAAAAAGAATTATTATCGAATACCCCCTCCACAATTAGGTAAATCTTATTTGCAACCCACTGTGTTTGGAATTATTATTTAGCCCTCATTACCTTAAAAATTATTATCCTTTGGCATCCAAAAGTACCAATGTGAGGGGGTCGAATAATAATTAATTTTTTGTATATTATTACAATTTCTAAGGTGAACAGGGTCAAATAATAATTCCAAAAACTATGGGTTACGAATAAGATTTGCCTAAATGTGAAGGGGTATATGACAATAATTCTAATAAAAACTATGATAATATAGTAACTGGAGACTCTGAAATGTTTTACATGGAAACCCTCGAAGACGAAGGAAAAAAAAACATGGGACAGTAGGTCTGAAAAATACTTCAAGTATTTGAAATAGTAGAAGTACAAACTATCCCCTCTAACAAATTAGAGGGTAAGCTCAATAATTATCCCACTCGAGATGGAATACAAAATTATTCTCACTAATCTTGGTGGAATTCGCTCACCTATTTCTGGTGGTATACACTCAACTCTCAATTGTTTTGTTCACTCTTAGTTCTATTGTTCAACTCTCTAAGTGTGTCCCATTTCATAATAGAAGATTGGTGCACAAATTTAAATGTGGAGATTTTACAAATCTGCATTACCCCCCCATAATTATAGTGGCGACCAAGAAAGTCTTCTACTAGCTTTTGAGAAATCCTTCTTGGAAGAAACCATTTGACTTTCTTGATGCCCAGGAATGCTTTGCCAGCAAATTGGAGTGTACGTTGCTCATGGTGTTAAGAGCACCTGTGGTGCTCGCCTCATGTTCCATCATCTGGCCTATGTTTTGCGACTTCGTCTACAATGCATGTTTTGCTCGAGTTAGCACGCAAGGAGGAGCAGAGCAGCATTCCAACCCAAGTGCCTTTCTTCTCCTTTTTTTGATCTTGTTTCTATAAAAAAAAACATCGTATTAATTTTGGCTAGGAAATATGATTGCTGGGTACTTTTGGGGTAATAATGGGACCATTACTGGACTAGCTTGCAACACATATTAGGCAAAACTTTATTTTTTTTGTTAAGAAAAATTAGAATCAATAGAAATCGATAAATCATTCTCAAAAAATTAGTTTTGTCAATCTCTAAATTGTATAAGGCTCATCTATTTTTCAAATTAATTTTGCCATGACAAATTACTTATTTAATATTCTAGAAAGACAAAATAATAATTATTAATGTTTGTATTGTATTTTTTTCCAAATATCTTTCTTATTGTAATTTTTTTTCCAGTCAAATCTTCATATTGTATTTGTGTGTGAATCAATTTTGTACTTTCATATTCTATCTTCATTGAGTTGTGCAACTAAACCAAAAACAAAAGGATATTATATGTTCAAGCCAAAAAAAAAAAAAATGCACACTCAATTTTCTGGGAATTAAAAAAATTTACACTTTTTGAGAAACTAAAAAATAAATATTCAATTTTTCAAAAAATAAAAAACTATATTTATAAGTTATAAACTTAAAATACAAATGAAAAATAAAAAGAACGAAATGAATTAAATATGTTTAATAGTGGACTCTGTGACAAATATTTTATTGGGAGATCCAATTTAAAGTTTCATGTATTGAAAAAGTGACAGAATGGAAACTTCTAAAAATTAAAACTTTTGATAATGTGATAGAGTGGAGTTTCGAAAACTATAATGACTTATTTGGTTTTATGTAATCAAAGTGATAATGCAATCAAAATGGTAATAATGATTTCATTACCATGTTTGGTTACCAGTAAAGGATGTAATCAAGATTGCATTGTAATCATATTTACCTCAATCTATGCAAATACAATTACTTAGCTTTTTCTAAACTATTATGATTACATACCTTTGAATCAAAACCTACCCAACCATAACATATTATATTTGGGGACTTTGTCTTTCTTCTCTCCAATGTCTCTCCTCTACTTCCCTACACCACCATGTTTTTAAAGGTTTGAAGCCCCCTCACCCCCTCTCTCTCCTTTCATATTATATAAAGTTTAACCCAAACCATGATCGTATTATTGTAACTTCATTTTTGTACATTCTAGACATAATCTCTCTCTCTCTCTCTCTCTCTCTCTCTCTCTCTCTCTCTCTCACACACACACACACACACACACACACATCATCATCATCATCATCATTTTCTCTCTCTACTTGCTCAACTTGAACAATATGACATTTATGTAATTTAGAGGAAGTAGAGTGAAGTAAGTCTCATGTGAATTATCATAATTATGATAATAAGATATTGGATGATAATTATCAGCAAAACTACAAATAATTAAAGTAGGCAAAACAAAATACGAATTGAATTTCAAGTACTTCATGCCACGTGTTAAATTAAGTATTGTTTGTAAATGAATTCGTCCCATTACAATTATAAAAACTTTGTAACCAAACATCATAATGTAATTATTATTCCATTCCATTACATTAACCATTGCATTACATGGTTAATTCTATTATGTAGTGATTACATTACTTTGAGCCAAATACCACATGTCGTGCATTGGAGATGCTTGAAATGCCTTTTCCCAATGTTTTCTACCTTGGCTACGGTATATTGTACCAATAACTTACACTTTTTCTTTTGATGAAATTTTGACTCCTGCAACTCTACAAGCTTACTTGACCTTTTCTTTTTAATTATTATTATTATTTATATATTGACTCACCAATTATGTTGGGAACTCAATGGTAACATTTTTTTTTCAAATAAAAGTAAACGTGGTCCCTCCCATGTGAAACCCCCATTTTTTTTATACGGGTAAATGTGGCCCTTCCCTATGAGCCTTATCTAGGGCCCCACACAGGGGTTGTACATGGCCAATTGTGGGGGAGGGGGAACATCTATCATTGCCTGTTCACTCCCTAGAAACTCAACCAAAGGAAACTGAGACCACCCTTAGGAATCGTACCTGGGCAAATGCTACAAGCAAGTGAACTCAAATGCCATTGCGCCATTTTGGGCTTCGGCGGGAACCCAACAATAACATGGTAGTGATTAAATGATTATGACTATATATGTTAAATGTTCACTATAGTTAAATGCTTCAAAAATAGAATAGGCTTTTCTATGTGTGCAGACCAAGGTTGTTTCATTAGCCATGATAAATTCCTATATTACCACATAGGTATGAAGGGGATTATGATATGATTGCTTCCCAACTGCGAGCACCTTCTTTGTTATGGATAATTTTTCCCTCAAGTGTTGTATTGCATGGAGGAATAGAATTTCACAACATGATATCGAAGATGATTTCTTTGTCTCTGTTGTAGCTTTCTAATTTGGGCCTTAAAAACAACAATAATTAATTCTTAAAGGGATAGACAGTTAATTGCATGATTGATCATCATCGTTATCATAAGAATACAAGGACTAATTGTCGATGAACTTTTAATGCCATGGGAAGATCTCCAAAGAAGCACGTTCCCAAGTTAATTAAAGACTGGATTTCAGTTTCTGTCAAAAATCCAGTTGAAAATTGTACTCGGGTTGTGGAAGGCTCACCTGCATGGCCATTTACCAATTGCAACTTCTTTTAGGGGGGGTGTGGTGCTTGGTTAATTTATCTTGTTTAGATGGTTAAACTTTTACCCAGTGTACCATTTACAAAGTCTTGAACCCTAATCTTCCTTTTAAAAATCAATGATTGTACTGTTGGACACTTAGGCCCTGTTTGGACCTTGAAAAATGAGATGGAAAGAAAGTTGAAAGGAAAAAAAATGAGGAGGAGAAAAAATGAGAAGGAAAGTCATTTTCTTTCTCTTGTTTGGATTAGAGAAAAAATACAAGGAGAAAAAATAACTTTCTACCAAACTTTTTTTCCTTTGTTTGGACTTGAGAAAATGAATAAAGCAAAGAAAATATATCTTGTTACAATTCAAAAGTTTATAGGAGTTCATAGAAATTTACAACTTCAAATCAAATTATCCATAAAATTCGGTGTTCTACTTGAAAATAACAAAAACATAAGCAGAACCAATAACATCAACGAGTTGAGAGGAATGAGAGCTCCAAATTTTCAAAATCCCAAGCTACTCCGAGAACTCATTGCCAAATTTGACTTTTAACCACAACTCACGACGAGCAACTGGGCAAGTAAGAAACGCTCTAGCTGAATTAGGGTCTGCTTAAAGAGCTTGATAGACCTTCATCTGTGATATCTCACTCAAACCTTCAACCTATAAACATAACATCAAAAGAGATTAGATTTCAGCCTAGCAATAGCTAACAATGATGCATTCCTCCATGTAATACATTGTAAGGACATCAAGAGATGTTTCTGGTCATGAGACAGCAGTACAAGAGAAACATCAATAGAGTATACCAACCCTACATTTGTTCATCACGTCAGAAGCTCAGAGTTTTCCCAAGTGTGTTGAGGTCTCAGCATGCCCATATTTCCATTTACCCAAATAACATATAATGAAATGCAGGTATCAAAGGCTGTTTTAGACATTAATCCTCAAGCTCGGGGCTCTGAGCAGTCTAAAGAATCAACACATTAGAAAGCTTTGATGACAAACCCAACACTAACTGTACAAAGCAAAAGTATTCTCCAGCTATGTTATTCTGACTAGAATTTGAGATTATTCTCAAGAACCGTTACTTTCTAGTCTCTTTCACTGAAAGCAAGCATAATATGTATGTTCAGTGCTAATTTGAAGGTCACAAACTCAAATTCATCATAGGTCAAAACTTCAGAATTATCCGTGGCAAAGAGGTTGTTTGTACCAGCTATTTCTTTTTAAAGCATACTAATCTACAGGGGTGAGAAATTAGGTTACTGGAAGCCTGAGAAGAAGCTGACCTAGAAATTAGGAGGGGGGAAAAAAGATGAAAAGCAGATGGAGCTATTACCTGTGTAATTTCATCATAAAGTTGCTCCTCATTGTAATTTCTTAAGTTACCTTTCTCAAGAGCCATTGCTACAGCATCCATACCTGATCTAAGGGATCTTAACTCCTCACACATGAACTCTATTGCCTTATTCTCTGATTTCTTGCTCTCCACTTGGGCTTTCGAGGGAAGCGCACATGAAGATTCTTCATTAGTAAGAACCGAAGGAGCATCCTCACTTGAGCTTGCTGCTTCTCTTGACCACTTACGCTGCGTTTCTTTTGGCCCAGCTGCATTGCTTCCAGTTGCTCTATCTTTCCCAAAGAGAAGGTCTAACTTGTAGAAATTTGGCACACGCTTGTAGCAAAAAGTTTTTGCATTTGGAGTTACCTACACAAGGACAATGAAATTAAAAATTACAATTTCATCAAGAGTATAAAAATTGAAATGAATCCTCATATTTTCATACTCTAAATAGGTTTGCCACACTTCTGGAGGTGCCTCTATCATTTGAGTGGACTCGTTGTAACCAAAACCACTTAGGGATAGAACTTTTTGAGCATTAGTATGTCTCTTTTTCAATGTTTTCAGCCTATTTTTCACCTTTGAAATTGAAAAATCTAACTTACCAAATTTGGAGCCCACCAACTCAACAACACTTGTAAAAGCAGTGCTCGTAAATGTGCTACCCATTTTTTGGCCTTTCTCCATTTGTTCTACCAAAGCATCAACCAAGACTAAATCCATCTCGTCAGACCAAGTCAAGTTGTTCTTTTCGATTGCGATGCTTCCATCCTCCTTGAGCTCACATTCATCCTACAACATATATGAACAGTCAAGCAGTACACTGGATTGCAATTTTGTCCTAAGTATATTCAACTGAAAATTAGACCAAGTTAAGTGAAATTAACATAGTGTGCTGAAGTAGAGGACTGAAACACAAGCTAACTCTGAAACCAAGGACTAAATCCAGTAGCTAGCAGCAGGTCATAGCTTTAACAACTGCAATATGCCTCATGCCACATAAAATTTTGAAAACGATAAGGTACACTATGTGGCATAGAAATGTGGCACGTAATCATCATCTTATGTACTAGCGTATTTTTTAATCCTTTCTATTGCATTAATTTGTCAGTCAATAGTTATGTTTTGGCATAAAAGGACATCAAAGTGATTCAAAAAGACTCAGTTCATATATGTTATATTATTATGTGGTATCTTATGTAATCCAGCACAGTAGACTTAGCAGCTTATGTTTGGTTAGAATGAGGCTCATGGCAACCTGAAACAGAGTATACAGGCGTAGCCTAGATCCATAAAGAGATGCATGCATCAACATCATGAACAACAATCAGCCAGTGCAGGTCTGAAACTAGAAACAAAAAAGTTTCCTTCACTATCTCAGTATCTCCTTCTAACTTAAGGAGGAGTACTCTTTTCACGTCTATCCTTTGCAATCCTCATTGTGTAAGCATTAAAACTATGTAGCACTCAAGTCTATCTTTACGAGGAACATAAATCCCTAGTCACTATCGTCACCTTAGCATAAGTGAGATGCAATAGGGAGATGAAATAGGTACAAGAAAGATTGGAAAAATATAGTTGGTTGTTACAGGGATCCATCATACCTATTATTCCGGCCATTAACATAGTCCATCCACATAGCATTGGCTAAGCTATCTCTAAATTCTTCCATTTCTTTACTCTCACTTGTTGAGTTTGAAAGACAACCGCCCTACAATTCATTAGAACTAAGTAATTCACGATCAACCTCTTCTACAAGCTCCCTATCTGGATCAACACCCATCAAATAATTGTGCAATATGCATGCAGCAAGCACAATGTTAGTTTGCGTGTGTACTGAGTAGAATGGCCCATTCCCACTACCTAACATTGCAAACCTCTTCTTAGAAACACTAAAAGCCCTTTGTATTGCATTTCGAAGAGAAGAATTCCTATGGTTGAATATTTCTCTAGCATTTTAGGGAATAAGCACGCCATATTCTTTCAAATGGTAATGAGTTTTTCTATAGGGAGTCAAGAACCCATGACTCAATTGATACCCCGAATCAACAAGATAGTACTTTCCATTAGGAACTTCTAGCTTATCAATTCTATTTTTTAGAGCACTATTTAGAACTCTCGAATCAAAAGCGGAACCTTCCCAACCCAATAACACAAAAGTGAACTTCAAATCAAACTCACAAGCAGCGAGAACATTGATGGTGGGGTATGGCTTTTGTCCTCGATATCTCTGAACCACATCGCTTAGGGCTTTTACACAAAAATGTGAACCATCAATTGCACCAATGCAATCCTAGCCCCAAAAAATGACTAAATTTATTAGAATCTTATTTTAGAATAAAATAAATAATAGAACGAGCATTACTCATTTTTTGACATTTACCTTGAAATAAGGAAAGAACTTCGAGCTGTTTGCAATCTCAGGATGGCACTCAGAACCATCTGGTTGCTTTAAAAATATTGATTCTAAGGAATGATGGTCTTCAAGACATTGTGGAAGTGTCTACTCACTGTTTCCTTCGAGCGCCAATAATCTAACTTTACAGAATAATTTCTCCTATTATGCCCAATAATATTAAGAAATTTGGCAACCTGTTCCTCAACTGTGCTAAAATAGGTATCTCTCAATCTCCCTGAATCACGTAAAATGCAAACTAATCTAGCAAAGGCATCCTTTCCTATGCGAAGGTCATTGCGACAATCTTGCTCCTCTTTTTGTGTAAGCCTACTCAAGTGAAATTGATAATGACTATCCCCTTCACCATTTTTGGAAAGTGGCCTATCAACATGACTCTTGAGACATGTAAGAGAGGCTACTAGACTAGCCGCACATGCACCATAAACAACAATGCTAGCCGCTACCCATTTTCTAAGCTTCTTCCACTCATCTATCTATAGAAACAATAACATACATGATGGTTATGTTTCATTCTAATTAAATCAATCACCAAACAAGCTGATAAAATCAGTAACAGTCAATCACCAAACAATAACTTTAGGTTCAAATACTACTAATTAAATCAACCTTTGTACATCCAATCACAAATAAGGAAGACATCATGAACATATAAACAAATCTGACTACCTCACACACAAAATATAATATATATACAGGGGAACATATTAGATTGATTTACCAAGTTGACACACTTCCAAAAATTTTCTTTCATAAAATATAGGATCTAGCTGCATTTACTTTTGATTTTTGATCATGTAACACCTGCTTCATGCATCAAAACTCTGATCTTGTTTGATCACTAAATCTGGATCAGATTAACCAAGAACTAAAGCCTCTATTTTAACACAACTATACCCCCAATAAATGAACAAGTCAAACCTCAGAAAAGGGTAATTAGAGAAAGAAAACATGTAGCTCATAATATTACCTCATATTCTTCATTGATATTATCATGTGGATTAGACAAACTCCTCCAAGACTTGAAAATTGCATCTTGCTCTTCGATGTCATCCCTAATATGAGACGATTTAACAGCTGGGTGCTTCAAATTTCTTCTTATGGATGATTCATCGGAGGCTGAGTGCTTGATAGATGAGCCAGTGGGCACTTTGCGGTGTTTAGCATGAGGTAATGAAGTGTTTCTTGGCTTGTTCGATGCCATGGACTACTCAATCTGTTGCTAGCCCATCACAAACACATAAGGCACCACACAACACAGTAAAGATAGGGCAAAATCATGAGACCTTGTAAACAAATTATGAATGAAAAGCCAGGACAGTTGAAGGGTTATTATGGTTCTTTATGAATTGAATAGATATGCTCAACAATGATAACTTGACAATCATAGGATTCACATCAAGTCCAATTTCAGAACATAGAGCCAAGCACAGTATCTAAGCAACCCACGAAGGACTACCAACCCATATCATCCAATTTCATTCACACCAAGTCCAGACCTTTTAAACTTCACCAATCAGTACAAACTACAAAAACAACATTTAAATTCACAAAATCCACGTTCCAATTTCTTGAACATCAAATTACACAAACACAAAACCCCATATGCTATGTGGTTTAGGTACTGCTCACAACACCAACCACCCTAGGGATAGAATGAAAGCAATTGAGGATACACACTAACAATCATGAAAACTTCAGCAAATTTATCATATACACAGTGTGAATCAAACACCCATCTCACGAAAACCCAATCTTAAACCCTCAATGAAACCCTAGATCGATCCATTAGCGAGAGAGTGAGAAAGAGAGAAAGAGTGTGTTGCCGGATCAAATGTAGAAAGCGTCGCCGGAATAGAGCTTGTAGCCAGACGATGGTTGGAAGAGAGACCAAAGCTGGAGTAGGCGAGGAGAGAAAGAACAAAGGGTGCGAGGAGACAGAGAAGAGAGAAAGCGTGAGGGGTGGGGGGGGTAGGCTATCGGGGTATGAAGAGCTCAATTTTCCACTAGTTTTCCTTACATATTTTGGAGGAAAACATATGACATTATATTTTCATAATTTTCTTTCAATTTTTCCATCTTATTTTTTTTCTAATTCATTTTTCCTTACTCCAAACATGAGAAAAATTTTAATTTTCCATATTTTTTTCTTTCCATGCCACTTTCTTAGGTCCAAACAGATCCTTAGACCATTCCTAAAGCGATAAATAATTTTTTTTTTTTAAGGGGAATGTGTTATGGTGATGATAGCTTTCAAGATCTATATAACTATGTCTCTCAAAGTTTAATACTTAGTAGTGGCATTCAAAGCCAAAAACACACACACACACACAATGATATGCTAACTATTGGCCTACCTATTTTAGGGGCATTCAATGTTTGAAAATAATACGTAGGGTTCTTATCTTTTCTTAAAACAATGTTATAATTACCTTTTTCATTTGAAATAATGCTGTTACGCTTTCGTTTGAAGAAAATCATGTAAAATATTTAATAAATTTTAGTATGATAAATATTGTAAAAACAACAAAAAAATATATAATGAAAATTCACATAGATTTTGAATTATAGAATTAAAACACTATAATGGCACGTGGATGTCATAAATCTAAAGTTTGGGGGTGTTTGATTCCACTAATCTAGGAAAAGATGAGATATATATAATGAATTAACTCATATGTTTAAAAAGTTTCCAAAAGTTATTCTAATTATGTCCAGAAAGATTTAGGTGTATAATTCCATGTTTAGTTCTCTTACTCTATTTCATATGAAGACATTTAGACTGAAGTTTTTGCATTAAGTAATCCATGCTTTATTTGATAAAATTAATTATCTATATAGTTAATTGTTGTGATATTTTCGAATTAGTAAATAGATGTTTAGTTAAATGATCAAAACTGGAAATCAATATTATAATAATTTTTTTTTGGAAGCAAAATTAGGGAATATTATTACTCAGGTAATTTGGTCCATACAAAGGTCTTGCATAGCCAGATCGGACACATGATCAGGTCCATCCCCGAGCCATTCCCTACAAAATAAACTAAATGGCTGGAGATGGGTGACTGTGTGAGCCACTCAATTACCCGTTCTCCTAACGTGTGAGAAGTTACAAAAATCAAAACGACTAACTAGCTTTAAAATAGACTCGATTACAAATCCTAGGGCCGTATTAGGATGGTTCTGAGTGCGCAGCTTCCTAGTAAGACTGGAACAGTTGCCTTCAATGATGATCTTCCTGTAGCCCAATTCTTCAGCTCATCGCAGAGCTAAGAGGTAGGCGTTGGCCTCCTTCAGCTCTCCTCCCTAGAAACCGCTAGTCTGGTGCTCATATGAAAATAGGATGATTGTGTGAATCTCGAACGACGACTCCCCAGCCTTTACCCCATTCACCTAACTTAGCACCATCGAAATTAATCTTGACAAGTCCCAGGGGAGGTGCCTACCATGCAGAGGGCGTGCGTGCCAAGGGCACGGCAAAGTGATTGATCGTCGCTCTAAACTCGTTGATGAAATCAAGAGCTTTTGCCATAACTTTCGTTGGGCTTAATAAGCGATTATGGAATAGGTAATCGTTGCTAGAGTTCCAACAGGTCCACATCATTACAATGAATTCGCTAAGTTGGGCATTATTGGACTTTTGAATCATGAGAACAACATCTAGTACCGAGCGCGGCTGACAGGTTGAGAAGATATTTGCAAAGGGGGATGTAGCCCAAATTTTGGCAGCATTTGGGCAAAGCAAGAGGGCATGGGTATTCGATTCTTGCAGTTCCCCATATAATTTGCGTCTTGCATCGACGTCCTAGACCCGCTTAGCTAGCGCGTGGTTGGAAGGGAGGGCGTTTGAGGAGACCCTTCATGCAAACATCTTCATTCTAGGGGGGATATCCAAATGCCAAAGGGTTTTGCAGAAGGATTGCATGGTGCTGCTGCTGCTGACTACAGTGTTATGATGCTGATGTAGGCCGACTTCACCATTAGTTCGCCCGAGCCAGAAAAATACCAAGTAAGGTGATGACTAGGCCATAGGGAGCACAGGGGGATAGAGGATATGGCCTCAGCGTCAACTGGTAGAAAGATTGAGTTAACCATGTCCATGTTCCAGTCGCCTCTATCCCGGTCAATCAGGTCGCTTACTCGCAGGAGTCTGAACTCTGGTTTTATGGGGGTAACAACCCTGAAAGCGTTTGGGCTCAGAATCCATTTGGGCTACCAATTGTTAAATGACCAACCATCGGCCACCAACCATTGGGATCCTTTTTCAATTACCCACATTGCCTGGTGGAGGCTTTGCCAGGTGTAGCTAGGTTTGTTTACGAGCTTCACATCGAGAATCCCTGAAAATGAAAATTATTTAGCTTTGAGGGTCCTATAGGCCAGCGAATGTTCTGTCTGTAGAAGTTGCCATAGTTGTCTTGCAAGTAAAGCGAGATTAAAGGCCACCAAATCCCTAAATCCCAAACCGCCATTGAGCTTGTTGTATAGAAGTTTGCTTTTGGATACCCAGTGAATCTTTCTTTTGCGATCATCATGACCCCACCAGTAATTTATAATAGAGGCTTGGATGCTATGGGTAAATTCACTTGGGAGCTTGAAAACGCTCATTGCATAGGTAGGAATGGCCTGGGCAACAGCCTTTATGAGCACCTCCCTACCCGCCCAAGATAGGTTTTTACCCATCCATCCATCAATTCTGCTGCAGATTCGGTCTTTCAAGGGCAAAAAGGGTTTCGTCTTGGACTTTCCAACTCTCGCAGGGAGACCTAGGTACTTGTCATAGGAGGGGACCTCTTTGATGTCCAAAGTTAAAAGTACCTCATCCTTTTTCTTTTGGGGGGGGGGGGGAATACCTTTCCTAAAAAGAACATTGGACTTTAAGAAGTTAACTTTTTGCCCCGGGGCTGTCTCATAAAGGTCCAGCATGCCTTTTAAGGTGTACGCTTCCTCTTTATTGGCACCCCAAAAGATAATGGAATCGTCTGTGAACAATAAATGCGACATGGGGGGTGCCTTAGGGCAAGTGCGGTAGCCTTTAATGGAGCTTCTGTATGCTGCGTGTTGGATGAGGTAGGAGAGTCCCTCTGCACAAAAGAGGAAAAGATAAGGGCTAATAGGGTCACCTTGTCTAATTCCCCTGGATGGCTTAACGAACCCTCCAGGTTCTCCATTGATGATAAAGGAGAATGATGCAGATTCCATGCACTTCAGAATTAGGTTTACCCAATCAGTACTAAAGCCCATTTTCAGCATAATGGTCCGCAGAAAGGGTCATTTAACTCTATCGAAGGCCTTAGTCATGTCAAGTTTGAGGGTCATGCCTCAATTCACTCTGGGCCTCATGGACATTTCATGGAAGATTTCAAATGCCACCAGGATGTTGTTAGTAATCATTCTGCTAGGTATAAAAGTGCTCTGATTCTCAGAGATATGTAAGGAAGATGAACCTTTAGTCTATTAGTAATGACTTTTGTTACAAGTTTATAGATCACGTTACATAGACTAATAGGTCTAAAGTCCTTTATATCGTTTAGAGCATGATTTTTCAGAATCAATACTACATACGTGTGATTGAAAGCTTATGGAAAGGCACCTCCGTTAAGAATGTTCAGGACTACTTGAGTAACATCTTCATCTATAATCGGCCAGAATTTCTGGAAAAAATACGGGTTCATACCATCCAGCCCTGGAGCTTTCCCAGGATGCATTTGGGAAAGGGCTTTGATGACTTCATCGGGTGCATAAGGTTGAGAGAGTTGGGCATTACTATCAGTCGAGACTTTTGGTTGCACTTTGTCAAGCACAAGGCCGATGTTGTTGGGTCCCTTTGTCTTGAAGAGGGGGCAAAAGAAGTCGACCACAATGCCCTCTAAGTCATCTGGATCGAAGCAAAGGTTCCCAGCTGCACCCTTGAGTTTCGTAATATGATTAACTGGCACCGTGTAGTAGCTTTTTGGTAAAACTAGCTCGAGTTTCGATCCCCTAATTTGATAAAATCAGTTTGGGAACGTTGCCACCAGAGGACCTCCTCCTTTTTCCTTATATCACTAATTTCTTTGACGATGGCTTGTCTTTTGGTTGCGTTTTGTGTTTGTTTCAGGTTATCACACCTCCTTTACAGTTTGGTTTGGATGTAGCCAAAGATTGTATGACTCCAAACACTTAGTTCCTCCATGCAGCGCTTGACCTTGCCCATGTAACGAAACGTCGGCTTAAGGTCCATGGTCTCATGTTGTCACACCTCAGTAATCACCTCTTTGCATCTGTCATCGAGGACCCAAAAATTTTTAGATATCCTATTTCTCACTTTCCTCCTTGGCTTGTTACTTTCAAAAGCTCTGAGAATAATAGGGAGGTGATTCGAGAAGCCGTCATCGACGTGAATGACTTTGGCATCCGAAAACCGAGCACTCCACTCCAAGTCTGTGCAAAATCTATTTAATCGTTCTTCTACGGAGTCGGTTCCATCTTGACAGTTCCACTAAGTGAAATCATGGGTTGAGAACCCTAAGTCAAAAAGGTTGCACACGTCTAGTGTCTCACGAAAGGCATCTAAGATTGGTTGCGATTTTGTTTTGCTTCCCTTCTTCTCATAGTTGTAGAGAATTTCATTGAAATCGCCTTCCACTAATCAGGGTAGTGTGTGTGTGTTGCCTCAGGTCGAGAAGGAGGTCACAAGTTTTAAGATTATTCTCTTTCTTTGAGAATCCATACAATCCTGTGAATCGCCATTCATCTGCATCAGTACCCCATTTAACCGCTATGTCAATATGATTAGCCGCACAAGAGAGAAACCTAACGTTAGTTGTTTTCGTCTATAGCATTACAAGGGCTCCTGAATGGCCATGGCAGTCTGCAAAAATGCCATCATAGTTAGGTAAAAGGTCCACCACCTGTCTCATCTCCGTACAGGTCAGCTTGGTCTCAGAGAGAAAGATCAAGCTGGGATTTATGCCTCCAAATATATGCCGGAGGTTGTCGACTGCTCGGGGATTGCCAAGACCTCGGTAGTTAAGGCATAGGATACTCATTTGGCTCGGCGGGGCTGCACAACAACCTTCAACGCTGGTTCATCTAAGGTAGTTTTATCATGTGCTTTTTCCATAGCTCGAAGCTTAGCCTCTTGAGGTGTGACATCGGTAAGGGAATCCTTCTTTCTTTTCACCATTTCACCACTCACAGAGATAGGGATGTGGTCAATATTCATCACTGAGGGGGAGCCGTTAGTAAAGTGCAGTTTCATCTTCGCTTTAGCTCCACTGATAGGTCCCGAAGCCTTAAGAGTCTCTACCCTTCCTGTAAAATTTCTTTTTTAAGTTCTTTAGCTTTCCTTTTGATAGGAGAAGCACATATCCATGATGTGTACTGCAACTCAGATTCCGGAATGTCAATGTTATAGTGTTCGCATCTTCTATAAATGTGTCCCAGCATAGCACACGTGTAACAGTAATCTGGGAGTTTTAGGCACTTCATTTTGAACCAAGTTGACTCGCAATTAACTTTGAGCATGAGGCCTCAAAGTAGAGGCTTGTGGAGGTCACAATCAATTCAAATCTTTAGGGCTTTTGACAGTATGAAAAGGTCCGATTGGTCCACTTCCACGAATGCTCCAATCTTGTTGCCTACGTGTTCAGCGAACTTTCGGCTTCTCATACCCATTGGCAAGTCGTAGATTTTAATCCAAAAGCATGCTATGGTGAATTCAATCTTTGATGGTTGCATGTTCGGGTCAAGTTCCTTCAGTAACAGAATGTGTCCGTCAAATGCCTAAGGTCCTTCCTCCAAGACATATTCCTGATCCCCTGTGGAGAAGAACTGGAAAGCAAACAAATTTTGATCTAGATCAGTCACAACGAGCCCCTGGCAAGGCCTCCAGATGTTCTTCATTGTCTATTTTAGGGCCTTGGGGTTGAAGGCGCTTGTTATGTGGAGTTTTTCGACCAGACATAGCAAGGCCTGGGCTTAAACGTCGTCAGCTTCATCAGCTCCGAATTCGATCACTTCATCCTCAGCCTCGGTGAGGCTTAGTCGTTTTCAATCATCCATCAATTCGACATCCATGGTTATTCAGGAGAACCACCGTAACTTCAAACCAACCAGACAGGGCACTGGTGACTGGGCTCACAGAGCGGAGTAGAGGACGTCGAACGAAACCCTACAGGAGCGAGGGTGAGGAGCACATATGTCGGGAAAACGAGGGCCTAGGGTTTCACTGGGAGCCCTAGTGTCGCCACGCTCGAAGAGGTTTAGTATTATAATAATTTGAGTAATTCTAACTTACACTTAACAAAAAAGAGAGGGCAAAATTTCATAATTAAGAAATTCGCTAAAGATCTATTTTTTGTCCCCTTTAATCTATGCATGTAAGCACTTAATATTTAATATTTCATTGTTTTAAATTAGAGTGTAATTATGTAAAACTTAAAAGGGCCCTTTTTTTATGTTTGATGATCAAATCTATGCTTCTACTTATATATTTGGAGGTTCAACAAGAGTATCGTCTTTAATTAGCTCTCAAGAGCATCACACCTCAGGTGTCTCAAAGATGACATACCCGCCCAACTTCAAAATCAAGTCCAGAGCCCATTACGGTTCTAATACCCGATCCACCGAGGAGCCCGTTCGATCTTTTAGGTGAACCCTGCTTGAATTACATTGAGTTTCTGGTTTGTTTTTTTCACGTCCTAGACGCATCTGGAGTGATAATATCATACAAAATCTATTTTATGGATTCAACTGATAAGTTTTGCTAAGTGATAATTTATTATTTTTGTATTTTTTTATTCAATATCTATAATAATAGAAAGCTATTCCCTACTGCCTAGAATTCAACAAATAAAAATGAAGAGGAAAGACACATAGACAAAATCAGAAACATAACAGAGAAACAGATCGACTTGTGAGAGAGTATCACATTATCAAAATCTTAATCGACTTACTGAGTAAACCAAGTGGATCACCCTAATAGCAATAACCAAAATTCTATCTTCTGGCTTTCTTCGTTTACATTAACTTATTTTGCACTTGTATTGCAAATATGTATTTTTGGTAATTAGGCTAGTCTGCGCCTGCTGTAGTTATTCACAATTATTGCCTTTATTTTTCTTTTGTTTGTCCAACTATTTAGACTCTGTTATTTGATTGCTAAACTTTAATATGCTGCATGCTTTTCAGCTTAACATAAATGATCGCCACCACAAGTGAACTGGATGTTGTAGTAAAATTCAGTGTAATTATCATAAAGATCAATGCAATCTATCGAGTTTTGCTCCATTAAAATGCTAAGCAAAATCGATGTTTCATGAGTGATTATCTAAGCTAAGTAAACACTTGGTCAATAAAGGAGAAATCTACCAATTTAAAGCATCTAAGGATTTATTTTGCTGACAATGAGTTGAATATAGAAATGTAGCATATACTTTCTCAAGTATTGGGTGATTTAAAGGTCAACGATCATATAAAATTCAAATCTTTGAAACGAATTACCTAAACTAATTTGACTATCATTTCTTAAGGGCTCACAATTTAGTCCAAGTCATAGATCAAGATTATGAAATTGGGCTCTCCACATGCAATGCTGTCTCAAGTATTACAAAGTTAAGTCTAGTATTGTCGATTTGATAATGGATTTCTCATTTTGGTACCTGCCCTATTATCTAAATCATGCAAGCAAATTGGCTAAAAATTATGAAGAAAATAATAAACCACAAAACTAGATTTAATCTATTACAAAACAAAATCGAACACATGATTTTAAAACTAAAGATCCAATGTCATTTTTTTGGTAGCAAATTTGTAGATTAAAGGAAATTAGTCATTCATGATTATTCTAACAAATTCAGAAGAGTTTCAACAAAACATGAATAAAACTCATCTAAAAGTAGTTTAAGAAGAAAAATAGAAAGACATACTCATCCAACAGAGACACTTAACACTCTTTTGATTTTTAAAGCCTCCAAGTTGCAACCCCTCCTCTTGAATTCTTTATTCCTCTAATAGAATAATAAATGGATGATTGATTATAAAAAAATAAGGGATGATGATGATGGAAGATGAATATATAGGATCGTAAAACAATTAAGCTTGACCTCAATATAGCAAAACTCCTAGATTCTCAACCATGAACAGGGAAGAAAACAAAGGGATACAAAATAACTAGAAAACAAAGGGATACAAAATAACTAGGCTACCATGGACCATGGGCTCCACCATGGAGGCGCCATATGGTGGCCACTAACTTGTTCTTCCATATTGCTTCTTGTACCACGGGCATTGGGGGCACAGAGAGCGCCCGTGGTAGACCTATAACATCAGCAAAGGAGGCAAATGCTAGGTCAAGATGTCTTTAAACCCTATTTAAACACCCATACCCAAGCACATCAACCTCTAAGAATTGCTAACAAACAACCACAAAATAATGCATAGTTCAAGCATTTATCAAACTCTCCCATGCTTGAACTATTGCTTGTCTCCTAGCAATTCTAAAACTATAAATGAAAATAAAAATGAAAGTGAAAATGAAAAGATCTATATATAACCTCCTTGGGTAAGATAATACTACCGCCTCAATGGCAAGACCCAATCAAAGTTAGCCCAAAAGTGATCAAATGTTTACCATACCAATACAGAAATGATGTTTTTAAAATACCTTCAATGACCACAATATCACATTTGAACAAACCACCCAAATTCACAACCAAGTCATATCAGCACATGAAACAAATAGAGCTAGATGGACTGTAGAACCTCACTTTGGTCACATGGAACACTTTTCTCATGTTTTTAAGGCTTGGCAATGTTCCATCAAATGTCATTCTGTGGACTTAAATCTACCATATGCTTTATAAGAATGTCAAATTCGCCACCACAAGTTTGCAGCACACACAAGATAATCTTAAGGACTTCATATGGTTTGTAATGAGGCTAAATAGGTGATGGGTAAGAGGGAAACAAATGCTTTGGAAAATGTGGAGCTAAAAGCCAAAGACAATGAGCAAAGCCAAATACTCCTAATCACCTATAAAAGCACATCTCTAACCAATATCTCATCTATACAATGGACACATCTCCTGTAAATAAGCTTTGGAAAAATGAGTTGAAACTTAAAAACTAATACATACAATCCAACTATGCCAAACTCTTTTATTCACAATTTTCTTCTCCTTTTTCATTTTTCTTAATTTTTCCCTCTTTTTGTTCCCCAAAGTAAGTCTATAATCCTGAAGACCATGTACATCAAAATTCAAAAAGGAAAAGAAAAGTGATAAAAAGTGCTTGGCTTGCATCCCAAAAAGTGTTGTTTTAGGGTGGAGAGATCAATCTTATCCTTCTCAAGCTTGAACGGTGTCAGTTAGAGTACGGTAGTTGCCTTTCCAATGGGTGCCCCCACCATGTAAAGCTTAAGCTACTATGCATTGGCCTTAAACAAGCCAGTGGGCTCACTCCGTACTTCTACCTTGGTGACTTGAAATGATCTTTGCTACTGGGATCTTAACTTTCTAAGGGATACTCTCAGCTTTGAGTAGAACAAAAGGACCATGTCACCTTTCTCAAACAACGTTTTTATGATCTGCTTATCATGCCAATGTTTGGTTATCTCCTTCTAGATATCGGAACTCTCATATGCCTCCAGTCACCGGTCATCTAACTCATTCAATTGTAACATCTTCCTTTCTCTGGCTGCCTTGAGATCAAAAGTGAGTGATCAAATGGTGTTATATGCCTTATGCTCTAGCTCAACTGGCAAAGGAAAACACTTTTCAGACACCAACCAATATAGAGTAGTAGCTAGAGGAGTCTTAATGAGCAGTCCAATAAGCCTATGGAGTATCGTTTAGCTTAAAAAACTAATCTATTCCGAAGTAATCAACGGTCTTCTCCAAAATGCTCTTCAACTCTTGATTGGATAACTCAACTTGACCACTAGTTTGGGGTGGTAAGCAACGTTGGTGAAAAACCTCATGCTTCTTCAAAAGATAGCTCTTAGTGTGCTAATATTGTGAATACGTTCTTCTTATGGAACTCGATAACAACCTTGAAATCATTTAGCAGGCGTGGCAATGGCTTCCAAACATTTTAACAATGATCTACAGCCACAAGAATATAAAGGTTGTTATGAGAAGAATCGAAATGAGCCATGAAGTTAATCTCCTATGCATCAAAAAGGTCGACACAATGGATACGACTTTGAGGCATGTCATGCCTTCTTGAAATATTTCCCACTCTTTGGTACATGTCACAAGTCATTACAAATCTTCTTGAAAAAAAGTATATTTTAATTGAATCCCTCTTAAAAAATCTTGGTGTTTGCATCGAAAATACGATATTTTTACAATACCTGCATAACTAATTTGTGCTTAAAATAATTATTATGTTTAGATTTTTATTTGATTTTGTTTGATTTTGTTTTACTTTTATAGGTGTTAAAAACCAGGAAAATTATGAAAGAAATGATGAAAAGAAAGCAAGGAAAAATAAAACAAAATAAAAATCCTAATTTTCAGCCATCCCTCACGTGATCAATTATCACCTCCCCTTTTATCCTCATTTTGTCTCTCTCCTCTTGGCCTAGGTACCAAATAGAAAAACCCCGACATACCCCTAACCTCTCGGGCTATCTCTCTCTCTCTCTCTCTCTCTTTGCACTCATCTCGATCTGGCACCATGGCAACACCACCATTGACACCACCTACACCACAATAATCCTCATCCACTTCACTATCTTCATCAACCAGTGCATCATCATCAGGACCGTTCACATTAGGTGCAATTGAAGGGCCAAGATCAAATGGGTTCTGGTATAAATGAAGGCAGCAGTGGTGCTAGGTAATCTAGGTTTTGGTTAAGTTTTTTAGGTTTAATTTTTGGGTATTTTTCGTTTCAATTTTAGTTATTAGTAATTTAAGGTTTTGTTTTCGTTTCATCTAGTTTGATTTTGGATCCGTGTCTAACTTTCAAATTCTTGTAATTATGCTTTGTTTTGTTAATTTGGAGTAACCTTGGATGATTGTCAGCATGACACTGAACGAATTTCAGATTTTACTTTCGATAATTTCAGTTTTCCTTCCCCCGTTTGTGCTCCTCGGTTTCTATTGATGCTCGAATTTCTTGGTTGTGGTTTAACGCTTTTGGTCAATTTTGCACCTTTGAATTAGCTGATTGTTTGTACGAATTATTTAGGCCTAGGTTGAATATGTTTCTTTTCATTCACAACCCCTTTTTCTGTTTTCTTCTCCTTCTTGCTTTAATTTTCAAATTCTCTCCCCTCATTTTCTGTTTCATAATTGTTCATGAATGCCCAATCAGTTTTGGCAATTGTTGAGTTTGAATGTAGATGGGTTGATTTGGGCTTTGATTTTGCTAAGATAGGCACCCCTAAATTCCCCTATTTTTGTATCTTTTACTCCTCTGTTTTCTGGTTCAAGCGTGGTTTGGTGACCTGCCATCAATGGAGGACACTTGAACTGTGCTGAGCTAGTTGGACTGGGACACTTGATTTCCCCTCCCCATTTTTGATTACTATTCTGGTCAATTTATTTAGTCCAATTTTTGTTCTTTGTGCATCTTAATTCTTGTTTTTGAACAGCTCACATAATGAAGCTTGTAGGGTATTTTTGGTCTTCCCATCCTTAAGAGTAGAGTAATGATATTAAGTTTACTTATTTTTAGGGTGTTGTTCATTACTAAACATTAGATTCGTTCTTATTTGTACTTAGTTGAATCGTGATGCTAGAATTAGATTCTCAATTTGAGTTCATTAGTTCTCTTTAAGTTGCATTATTGGGACTCATATATTTAATTTTAGATTAATTAGTTTAGCGTACTAATTGGTGATCTTAATCTCATCCTCGTCCCTAAGAAGACTACCCTCAAGTACTACGATAAAAGTCGTATACTTGCAGCTTAATTTTACACTCAAAAATCACAAGCACTTGGTAATAGTCTTGTTGGAACAAAAGCGGCCACCATAAATAGAAGCATCACAGTGGTGAAGTACACTTTGAACCTCATCTTTTAGCAAATTCCTCTTATAAGTACCATCTCTAAATGTGTTCTAGGAAAGAGGCTCCTCCCACAAATAGTACTTGGCATCGCCGAAGAATTTTTTCTACTGGTGTGACAAGCCTAAGGTCAACACTCTAGCTACCTTGAAATTTGCATAATCTGACATACCACCAAGCAGCTTTATGAGAAATAGCTCGGAGTTGATCATCAAGGAAAGAATCATCAATGGGAGCTTATTAATAGGAGTAGCATATGGGTCTAGATGAGATAAATGATGGGCCATCATGTTCTCCAACCCGGCCTTGTCACAAATCTCCAACTCAAATTCTTAGAGGAGAAGAACCCATCTAATGAGGCAGGGCTTAGAGTTTGATTTTTCATATGATGCTTCAAAGCGGCATAATTGGTAAATCACCTTGTAATTGATTACGTTAAGAACGATTTTTTTCCATGGTAAAGACAATTGTTAAGAACGCCTTTTTTGTCTTGACATAGTTGACTTGAGTCTCATCTAAAGGTTGGCTTGCATAGTATATGACATATGGCTTGTTGTCCTTCCTTTGTCTCTAAATGGCTCCCAATGCATAGTTGCTTTCATCATGCATAACCTCAACTAGGAGCTTCCGATTTGGAGCTTACATAACTAGGGGTTAAAACAATGCTTCCTTCAACATGTGAAAAGCACTCAAGCATCCCCCATTAAAATCAAAAAGCACATCCTTCACAAGCAATTAGGTGAAAGGTTTTGTAATCTTTGAAAGATCTTTAATGAACTACTGGTAAAGACCGACATGTCCAAGAAAACATCTCACACCATTCTCTAAAGTTGGTGGTGGAAAATTTTCAATGATCTCCACCTTTGTTTTGTCAACTTCAATGCCTTTATTGGAAAAAAAAAAAAAAACTAAGGATGACTGCATCTTGTACCATAAAATGACACTTCACCTTATTTAAGACCAAATTCATTTCCTCACATCTTTTCAACATTTTTGACCAATTACGCAAGAAATGATCAAACAATGTGCCATTTACAGAAAAATCATCCATCAATATGTCATAATGTCCTCAATAAAATTTTAAAAATAAAAACACTATCATGCAGCATTGAAAGGTCACAGCGGCATTGTAGAACTTGAATGACTTCCTTCTCTATTCAAAATTATCATATTAACATCTAAATGCTGTCCTTTGTTGGTCCCATGATTGATAGGGATTTGGAAAAACCCTGAACCCATCTAGGTGGCAAAATATAGGTTCTACTACCTATGCTCAATGCACATGTGCTAAGCTTTGGTTGTCCTAGTATGCTCTCGTTTTTACAATCGTGATCCCCCTTTTCTTAGGCACCACATGGATTGAGCTTACCTACTTACTATTAGAGATAGGGTAGATAATATTGTCGTTAAGAAAGATAAAAATCTCTTTCTTGACTAGTTTCTTCATGGTAGGATTCAGCCTTCTTTGATGTTCATTTGAGGTTTAATGGTTATCTTTTATTAAAATACAATACATGCACACAGAAGGGTAAATTCCTTTAAGGTAATCAATGCTATACTCCATGGCCTTACAATGCAATCTAAGGACTCTAAGCAAAGAAATGGTTTGCAATGCACTTATACCATTAGCAATCACATGATATGTGGAATTAGAGCTAAAAAATTCATATCTCAGAGAAGAAGGGAGAGATTTAAACTATACCTTGGGTTGTAAGCTTTCCACCAAGAGAAGGCTCTTCTTTACTTCCTAACTCTTCTATCGTAGCAAGGTTACCTGGGACCTATGAGGTGGATTCCATTAATATAGAGAACAATGCTACCTCCGGATTCTCATCCTTGATAGTGAAATCTTTCAACAAACAATGGTCAAAAGATCACCAAAGCTTTGATTAGCAACTTCTTCTCTTACAAAAATTATCACCCGATACCCTACTTTTTGTGGAAATCATAATTAGGAGACCATGTTATTAGAATATATTTAAAAGGTTCAATATTATGTGGAAACTATTTCAAGCGGATTGTTTACTGTTTTTATTTTGATCTTTCACCCTAAAAATTTCATATTTACATATTTTAACCCAATACTTTCAAAAATTTTATTTTTGTGCATGTGATATTCTACTTATAAGTACTACACGAAGCCCTCTTTCAACTAGTATGAGAGCCACGTGACCAAAAATAATTAAGATAATTAAGCTGATTAATAGCTAATTAAGCTAATTAACTGTGTTTAATGCTAGAATCATCATCTACTTGTTTTGCACCAAATTGTTCTCATATTCTGCAGACTCCAGAGGAAGCCACCCCGGCAGCACTACAATTAAACTATATCACTGATATAGTTTTAGAATTAAAAGCCGAATTAACAAAGATTATGATTGAAGTTAAGAAGATTAAGAAGCAATTGTCTGTAATCGATCTTTCTTTGGAAGACATGATTTAAGTACACTCCATTTCAGCATAAATATCCTTTCCAAAGCACCAAAAAAAAAAAATCTATTTCTTTTGCATGATATAAAAATGCAAAAAAAAGTAGGAAAAAAATCAATTGAAAAATCATCTAAAAAGGCAGAGAAAGAAGAAGAGGATGGAGCAATATAATCTGGAGAAATTAGAGAGTATGTTTCATAAAGAACAAAAACTAGAAAAACTAAACAAAATCATGAGCGTAATAGTTGGAAAGCTTATATGATGATAATGAAGAGGCAAACAATATTTGGTTAGAAGAAGAAATATATTAACAGATGAACCTTATTAAACTAGAGGATGTTAATGTTGTTACATTAGAAGAAATTAGGAGGAAAGTAAATAAAAAATATGGTAAAATGGTATTTGAAGATGTAATCAATAAGTTGGAGAAGAATCAATATAGATGAAATCAAATCCAATCCAGTTAACAATATTATTCATAAACTTGAAGAATTTAATGAATTTTCTAGAAGAAATACCCATTTTATGAAACCTAGATACGTTTCAATAGGACATACAATCAATTTCCCCTTTGGTTTCATCCCAAGAAAAACTATAACCTTCAAAGAAATTGGCCTTATCCCAATTAGCCAAACATGATACATCTTAAACATAAATGGAGCCACAATAAAGAAAAAAAATATTTGGGTATTGGAAAAGGAGTATGAATAGTGTTCTAAACTTGAATACCACATGGTATGCTGGAAATCTCCTACACTATATCGAACATAATTTTTTCTGACACTGTAACTGACTGCTATTACTTATTAGATGAGAAAGGTAAAGATGCATCAACAATGATGGAAACACTAGCTGTTACGTTAAAATATAGTAATATAAGGAAATCAAAACTGAATTTATCGGAGCCAAACTTGATTCAGAAGAAATAGCTACAAAATGGCAAAGAAAGATTAATAACATAGAGCCTCGGAAGTGAGATATCTAGAAAATTATATTGCTGAATTTAGTCAATATTATTAAAAAATTAGGCATAATAAAACCAATCTTGGTATGTTCTATGATAAATTGCCATATTGATAAATTACATAATTAATAAAAAGCACATTGCATGGCTTGAAAAAGCATATGTCATTGATACCCTTGGTATAAGAATCTCTTATTTAAGAAAATAGATCAATGATCGATCTCTTGAACTCCAAAAGTAAAAGAAAATGAAGAAATAGTTTCCAGCCTGTAGGGATGCTCCTCACCCATGGGAAAATGAACCTGAGCAGAGAAGAAAAGGAACATTCTACAAGAAAAAGAGCTTTAACAAATATAGAGGAGACAAATGCAAAAGAAAATATTATAACAAACCAAGCCCTTAAAACAAAGATTTTTTAGAAAAGCCGCTTACTGTCATGCAGGGAAAAACAATTGTCAATGCTGGGCGTGCAGAAAAGTAGGGCATTATGCAAATGAATGCAAAAATAAGAAGAATAACAAGATTACAAAAAGTTTGGGTAGTCTAGATTATTTTGAGCTTAGCGAAGAAAAGGCACTAGTCCTTACCCTAAAAAACAGCAAGGGAATTATTGAGATTGTACTGGAGGATGAATATTAACCGAGTGATTATGAAGTAACTAGTCATATGATGAAAAGTAGTTTAATTACTCTCGGCAATCTCTAAGGAGAAGAATTTGTTACAAATAATGAGAGTGAAGAAGTCAAAAGGGGATTGGGTCCTTCCTATAATTCCGAAAGATATGATATATAAGAAATTCATCTTTTAATTAAAGAGTAAGTACGTATGTGAAATGATGGGATGAGACTTATAGATAAAAGACTGTGAGTATGATGTAGGAGAAGTTAACCTCATTAATGGGGAAAACAACTTGAAGCATAACAAAGATAGAAAGTATAGGTATATCCATATTAGAAGTGTCCAAATTCAAATTACTCTATTACAATATCATGGGAAGGATATTGATCTTTATGCTTTGCTTTAAGACATCAGACATAAAAAATTTAACAATCAAATTATCACTTGATTAAGAACAATTTATGTAATGGATTAGTAAGATTCAATTACCGACCTAGATGTTATGTGAACCCAAAATATGAATTTGCCAAAAACTTTCTATTCTTTAAGATAAAAACAGTTGGAATATATATAAAAATAGGAGGTTACCCATTAAGAATATTTTGGAAAATAATATACAAATTAGACAAGACTATAGATCCAAACACTAAGATAACAATGATAGAAACAGAAAAATTTGAAAGTCCTACTCCAGTGCAAAAGATTCAAAAGATAAAATCGAATCTGCAAGAGATTAAAATTCATAAGTCTTGGATATGTAGCTTTGCTAATCCCACAAAAATCAACAATAAAAATGTAATAAAAATTGTTGAGAATGGTAAAATTGCTAGTAATCCCTAATTATTAAGAAGTATGGGTGTAAGATCAAAATGAGGAGAAGGATCTTTGACAGCTAAAGTAGGGCTTAAAAAGATGATATAATTAATGTTTTCAGTGAAATGAGTGGAATGAGTTTCGAAACCATAAGACACAGTATAGATTGAAGTATAAGTCTAGATAGAAAAGTCATTAGATATATTACAAGAACTGTTAGTGAACTAATCTATATGGATGAATTAGTCAAAAATATGATTATGGAAATATGCTATAAAATTATCAATACAAATTCTAATAGCGTCTACACCCCAATGAATATATGTTTTGAGGGATATAATAAATATGAATTGTGTGCCTGCATAGATAATGGTTGTCGTATCTATTTTGGAAAAAGATCTTTATTTTCATAATTTGTAGGGAAGAAAGTTAAGAATCCTTTATAAGTAAGGATATCTGACAATAATATAATGAGCAACAATGAGGCCATAGGAAGATTATTAATAGAAATAGGAGGAGCCTAATGCATTATATCAGCCCTATAGGCTACTAATCAACCCTCCCATGATATAATTATTGAAAATAATTTTCAGAGACTATAGTCTCTATGCACACACGCGATAAACCAAATAATATCCATAATACATGGTCACTCCGTCCCTATTGATAAGTTAAATGAAGCTTACACTCATTAGAAGATTGAGTTTACATAAAACCAGCGAGGTGAGGAGAAGGTAATTCCTGCACAACATGAGATAGTACTAACAATCTCACTACTTGAGTTATCTATTAAATAGTAGATTGTTAAATAACAAGAACAACTATACAAATAACTCTACTCTAATAATCCTCTTAAATTTCGGGATAAAGATAAGACATTTGTAAAGATTACTTTGTTAAATCCCAACACTATTATTGGAGTCAAACAAATAGTGTGTACAAACTAGGACATCCATGAATTTGATAAACAAATCAAAGAAATTTTGGATAAGGGATTAATCAAAAATAGTAAAAGTCCTCATACCAGTTCTGCTTTCATGGTAAGAAATCATACTGAAGAAAAAAGAGGAAAAGTAAGAATGGTAATCAATGATAAAAAGTTTAATGATAATACGATCTTTGATGGTTATTATAGGTTATTATATTCCTATCAAAACAGTCTTTTCCAATAGAACTCAAGGAGCCTCTTGGTTCTGAAAATGGATCGCTAATGTGGACAATGACAGATATAAATGGTTGAAGAAAGCATTCTGTGTCCTTCAAGGACATTACGAGTGGATGGCAATGCCATTTGGTTTAAACAATACACCTCAAATATTCAAAAGAAGAGTGAATAACAGTTTCAAAAATCTTAGTCACTGCTGTCTAGTTTATATTGATGATATCTTTATCTTTTTCAAGGCCATTGAACAACACAAAAATGATGTTCTAGCTATCACCCAAAGATGCATTGATCATGGCATTATTCTTGATAAGAACAAGTACATTTATGGTGAACTAGAAATCGAGTTTAATGTTTTAAGTCTGGAAATAAATGCTGGACAAAATAATCCAACAACATATAGTAGAAAAAAAGAAAATTTTCCTGAAAAGAATGAAGATAGGAAGTAATTAGAAAGGTTTCTTGGATGTCTTATATACACTTTAGACTTTATTAAAGATCTAGCTAAATTGAGAAAACTATTGTAGCCAGAACTCAAGACAAAAGTAAGTTAGACATGGACAATAATGACTCAAAGATTGTTTATAACTTGAAAAAGATGTGTAAAAATCTTCCTGTTCTTCATTTGTCTGATGAAGAAGATGATTTAATTCTTGAGACAAATGCCAGCAATGCGCACTAGAGTGCAGTACTTAAAATCAAAGAAGGAGAAAAAGTTTGCAAATATTGCAATGGAAGTTTTAATAAAGCAGAATGCCACTACCCCATGATGGAAAAATAAATTCTTGTAGTCATAAGAGGAATTGAAAAGTTCTTAATCTTTTTAGCGCCAAAACCTATCCTTATTCGAATTGATTACAAAGGAATACTTGATTTTGTGAAAAGAATTTATCAAACATGCAAGCATAAGGGCGACTCCTGTGTTAACAAGTATGGCTTAACCTGTTTTTCTTCTATAATGAACATGTACAAAGATCGAAGAATTCTTTAGCAGATAGTTGAACTCAAGAACTCACTAGTGGTGATCATCAGGGCAAAAGTCCTGCCAGAAAAGGAGGAAATCCAAAAAGAAATACCACCACTGCTAGAACGACCCTTCTAGTAGAATCCTTTTAGAAATACAAATGAATTACCTAAGGTGTCTTTATGATATTCAAGGAAAAAATAAGTTCCAATGTTAAAGAAAAAATGTTCAACGACTGGTATGTAGCCTGCATCGACTACTATTATAATTATTCTTATGATATTTGAGAGTCATGGAGTATTACGATCTTCTTTCCTGATAGATCTGGAGTCAGTGGTATAAGATTCATAGCAAATTCAGTCTCTCTAGATGACCCCACCATGAAAGCCTACGAATATGGAATCATAGCTTACCTCATAGAAATCCCAAATCCAAAGTATCCATTCTTCTCAAGACTAACTAAATTTCAACAGCACATGCTTAAAATGATCCATTGGATTCTTACATCCCCTGATGGTCCAAGAACAACTCCATATGGTAGAAGTCTGTATGTCGAGGTATATTGCACAATAGTTGAGTATGAAAATGGAAAAATCAAAGCAGCCCATTATCTTGTTCAATTGGTCAATTTAGACGATTCCACTTATCGATGACAAGAATGGTTTCCAGAATGACAAGAAGTTGTTAGTGATCCTACTTTAGCAAAAGCCATTGGTTTCTACAGTATTTATCATTAAATGTGGGCATTAATTGAACAAGGAAGAGCACTAATGCATTGCGGAAATATTACTTTCATTTGTTATAATGATTTCAACAAATATATGAAGTAGAAGGACCTACTTCAAAAGTCGTCTTCGATTATCTCTTTGACGTTAGAGTTGGAAAATTCATATTAGAGAAAGGAAAGAAATATCTCCATGAATTACTTGAAGGATGGGATCTAGAGCATATTCAACTTGATGATGATTTTGATGATTATTTAGATATTGATGGACTGGAATACATTGTTGGAAATGACAGCATGCAGAATCTTAGCATTAACAGTTCTGAAAAGTTATTGCACCATTATTTTACTATTTTGTCAAGTCAGTAAAATAATGCAGTCTATTATAAGCATATGAGAGTAGCTATCATATGAAAATATTAGTGTATGTGCCATAGCTATTAGGACATCCTATGTAATTCATCTCCTCTATAAAAAAAAAAGAGGCCGAGTGCTGAGAAAAGATATGATCACTTGAGCGTACTTGAGCAAAAGAGAAGTTAGGTATCTTCATTTCTCTATAAGCAAGAATCTCTAATGATCTTAGCTATTTAAGTCCCTCTTCAAATCTTTCCATTATAATATTTCTACTTTTAAGCTTTCAATAAAATAAGTTTCTCAATGAGGAACGTTATTTAATCGAACCTTATGTCTTAAATATTCTGATTTCTCGATTAAAGTCTCACTATCCTTAAAAATATAAAAAACTTAATTAGTGACTACAGTTTGAGGTAGAAAATAGAACGGTCCATGTTGTACTTGATCTAAGAAAGGTGGGGTTAATATTAGCAGTCTTTATAAACTGGACGATAGAGGAATGCCAAGGCCCAATGCTAATTAACTTCAAATAATGGTCGAAACTCTCTAAAATGGTAGATTGTGAAAACAAGTACTGGTAAAGTCATTATAAGAAGTCCAAACATTAATATAAGATTAGTATTCTTTAAAGAAAGCTCATAAATTTGAGTATTTACACTTTCAACATTGTTTGGATCAAAAATAGAAATTTCAAAAAGTGATGGGTCGAATTTGAAAGAAAAGTTCTAACGGATAGGTTAAATACGGGTCAGGTTTGTTCGGGTTCGAGTGAAATATGGGTCGAGTGTATTTGGGCTCGAGAAAAATATAGGCGGACATATTTCGATTTTAAATGTTTAAGTCAACCCAATGGGTCTAGAGCGTCTTTTCTTTAAGTTATTTCTATTTTGTCGAAATTAAAAACTCTACATATTTATTACTTAAGATTTTACGCATTTGATGAAAAAGCATTATAATTATAATTTTCTAAAAGAACATTAAAAATATTCTCACTTTTCAATATGAAATAGGAACGTCATGTATGCGTGGGCAATGGGTTGGTTGGGTTGACTTGTATACTAAAATTTATTTGGATCATTTATGGGTAGCCCATCTAAAGAATGTTAACAGATCGGAGCGTTTTGATCTGCTAATAACCATTTGCATAATTTGATATTTTTGTTTTTACTAAGTCACCATTATCTAATCAAATACATTTCCTTAGTTGGCTGATCATTATAAGAATATAGGTTGGCCGATTGCCTAACACTAACATCATAGTTTGAGAGTAATTAAAATGGAAACAAAATGAAAGGATATTGGTGAAGTACAAGATATTACAATTATCTTTTAATTGTAACATCATAATTGTAGATTATTACAGAGTAACACTATTCAAATTATAATGAGTCATGTTGGCTTCATTAAAATATAATGGTATGATTTGCACATTTTAAATATTTGTCTTATTCTAAATTGATTTTCTTAAGACAGAATAGTTAGTTCACAAAAATTCACGCCCTATTTTTAAAAGTTGTCCCATTTGCAAGCTGATATGATGTTATTTTATGAGAATGAATTTTGCAAAGATGGAAAACTAGAGTTTAATTTGCTAATGATGCAATAATAATGTAATATCTCTCTAAACAATTCGATATAATGAATAACCATTAATATTAAGAGAAGTAAATTAAAGAAAAATAAAAAATAAGGATATAATATTTAGGTTAAGCAGGGAGGTTTAAGCCACCAGTCTGCGGTTTTTTGGGTTTAGTTTATTGTAGGTTCGGGCAAGAAAAATTGTATTCAAAATCCAAAATATTTTCGGGCCGGTTCAGTCGAGTGTTTGGGTCAGGTTAGTTTTTGACAAGTCTAAATGTGACACCTGTCGATGGTCAAGAAAGGCCTCCCAACAATGATTGGATTGCACGTGTCCTCTTCCGTCTCTATGATCACAAAATCAACTGCGACATACAAATCACGCACCTAGATGGAGACTTTCTCTAAAATGCCTATGGGGTATTTCACACAATGATACGCCAATTACAAGGAAATAGTGGTGGGTCTTATCTATCTTAAGTCCAAGCTTTGGCATGTTGAAAGGTGTATCAAGCTTACACTTGAGTCCAAATCAAACAGAGCACAGTCATTGGAAATGTTCCCTATCAAGCAAGGGACAGAGAAGCTACAATGATTCTTAAGCTTAGCAGGAAGCTTAGTTTGAATTGTGTGTGCTACACTCTTGAGTCAATGCCCCTATCTTATGGTCTTCTAACTTTCTCTTATTTGACAAAACCTCTTTCAAAAGCTTCATACAAGAAGACATTTCAGAATACGAATGTGGATATAAAGCTTCTTTAGCATCTCCAAAACTTTCTAAATTGCAAATCAAATATAGCTTTAACCACTCTTTGAGGAGATGACAAAACTAGTGTAAAAGGTTTTGGGGAAGATTATAACATAATCATCAATAACATCATTGGAGGGACCAGACTCTTCTCTCTCAACAACATCATCATTCACATCATTCATAACCACAATCTTGCCAGCATCCTTGAGGCCCTCAAGTTGTTTGCCACTTTTCAGAAATATGGCATTACATTGCTTCCTAGGATTAACTGGCGCTAACTAGGAAGTCTACTCGGAAGTGTACATGGAGAGCTAGTTTGTTGGGCGGTTTTAGCTTCCAATGTCTTATTTTGAGTAGTGGGCACATCAACTTTAGAGGGTAATTTCTCAATGTACTCATCTTCCTTTGTTGCACTATAACTAGATTGTCCATCATAGTCTCCAAGTTAGACTTTTAAGAGACTTATTATGGAAAGGGAGACTTTTGAAACCCGGGAGGTAGTGTAGCATTCATTTGTGGCATAGCAGGATGGTTACTCCTATTTGAGAAATTAGGATGATTCCTCCAACATAGATTATATGTACTATAAAAAGGTCATCGATCAGCCTAGGGTTGAAGTCGTTGACATAATTTTACATGGAGGGGCACATGAATTCATAGCATTAACATTCAAACGGTCCAATCTTTGAGTTGTTACATTTACTTTAGCAAAAGCAAAGTAAAAGCATTAACTTCTAACTTAGCTCCCACCTTCTTGGATTGTCCTCTCCTACTAGACCATTGGTAGTTGTTGAAGGTCATCTCTTCAAGCAAATTATATGGCTCATCCTCCGTCTTGTTAATCAAAGTATTGCCTGTCTCTACATCAATGGTGGACCTTACAGATTGGTTGACTGTATTATAGAAGGTTTACACAATTTTAGAGTGCATCGTGTTAGTAGAAGCATAGTAGGTTTTGGAAATTCCCAGGCATGATAAAGTGTCCCGTCCCTACTTTGAGCAAATGTTGTATTTGGTTCCTCAAACTTGTCGCTTTGCTTGGAAGCAAGAACTTAGCAAGAAATGCCTTCATGAGCTCATCCCATGTAGTGATTGATCCCGATGGCAATGAATGGAGCCACGACCTTGCCTTTTATCTAAGTGAAAATGGAAACAAACCAAGGTGGATGATGTCATTGGAGACTCCATTAAGTTTCAAAGTGTCATATATCTTTGAAAAAACAGACGGGAGTAAGTTTGGATCCTCTATATAGGTGCCACAAAATTGGGATTGTTGTACCATTCAGATAAGTGTGGTTTGAGCTTGGAAATATGGGCCTCGACATTAGGATGGGTGATGCTTGAATTGATGTCTTTGACCCTTGGGGTTCTGAGGTGTCCTTCTTTATGCTTTTTCTCCACTGACCATGTTGGGTGTGCTTTCATGAACCTTATGTTGATGCTTCCTCACTCTTTGGCTCATGTTGGGTGTGTATTCATGAACCTTATGTTAGTGCTTCCATACTTTTTGGCTCTTCCTCTTTAAGTGGACAATCCTCTCAATTTCAAAATCGGGCTTGAATGGGATAGGACTTTGCATATAGAGAAAAGGTTCCTATAAGTACAAACGTGAAAACTAGCCAAGTGATCAAAATAAAAAATAAAAAATCCTTAGTCAATGTTATAAGGATAAGCTCAATATTTGATAACTTGATCCTTGAAAACACCGTCAAAAACTTGAACGCCACTATAAGTGCATTGGGTGTTATAATACAATCAGCTGTCGTTCCCACAAGGATCAGTGCAATCTATTGAGTTTTCTCCTATTAAAATGCTAGCGTAATCAATGTCTAAAAAGTGATTAAATAAAGCTATGTAGACACTTGTGTCATGATTGGTTGAATATAATGCAATGCAATCAATCTTATAATGTAATTATAATCACATGGGTTGTGGTAATAATCATCATAAGTTAGTTGTCATCTATAATACCGTTTTAGAACCAAACAAAATAATGAAAACACAATTACCAACTTGTTTGCATCACAAGATTATTTACATCTAACCAAATTACCTTGGCCACTAAAGGAGCAATCTATAAATTTAAAGCATGTAAGGATTTGTTTTGCCTATAATGACTTAAATCAAGAAATCTAGCATGTGCCTTCTCAAGTATTTGATGCTTCAAATGTTGACAAACATATGAAATTAAAGTGTTTCTTTTGAAATGAAAAGGATTGCTTAAATTGATTTGGTTATCGTTTCACAAGTGCTCTCAATTTAGTCCATATTATGGGTCAAGATTATCAAATTGACCTGTTAACATGCAATTCTTTCTCAAGCATTGCTAAGGTAAGCTAATCTTGTTAATTTAGCGATGCATTTCCCCTTTCTTTACTTAATCTTATCTAATATTATGCAATCAAATTAGTGAAAAATTACTCATAAAGTAGTAAAACAGAAGATTACATTGTATCTATTATAAAACAAGACTGAGCATATAATTTTAAAAACTAAAGGTCCAACATCATTGTTTGACTAGCAAGGCTTCAGATTAAAGGAAACTATTAATTCATAATTATTCTAACATATTCAAAAGATTTTATACAAAACATGAATTAAAATAATCCAAAAGGAGCTTTAAAAAAAAAACAAGATAACGAAATTGCATCCAATAGGGACTCCTATGAGAATCTTTAAATCATTAAAGCCTCCAAATTCTGATTATTCCTCTTGAATTCTTCCTAGCTAAGATAGAGTAACAAATGGATAATTATGATTGTGGAAATGAGAGATGATGATGGTAAAACAATTGAGCATGACTTTAATATAATGGAACTCCAGCATTTGCAACCACAAATGGGGAAAAAAAGAAAGAGACATAGAATGCCTAGGCCATCACAGATCGTGGGCTCCACCATAAAAGAGTCTGTGGTTACCACTCACTTATTTTTCTAGATTGCTTCTTGGTGCTATCTGCACTAGGACTAGGGGAGTGTCCATGACGAACGCATTAGCAAAGATGGTCAACACTAGTCAAAAAATTTTTGAACGGGAAACATATTAAACACACATACCCAAGCGTACAACAGGAATAGGGATGAAAATCAATCACTAAAGGACATAAGCCCCTAAGAATTGCTAATAAATGACCCTAAAGCAGTGCACATTTTAAGTACATATCAACAAATTAATTCGAATTGTTTGTTGTGATTGGTAGAGACTGTCATTAATGATGGGCAACATCATGGTGCATTCCATCACCACATCATGCCTTTACCTCGAAATCTGGGTCCCTACTTTAACCTTACGGGGTAAGATGGTCCCTATTTTAGGGATTGCTCTTAGGTCTTTCAAAAACCTCTTTAAATTGAAGCCATTGTCCCTTTTGGTATACCTTATGAGTAATGGTTCGACAAAAATAGTGTCTTTAGTTCTGTTAGTTTTCTCTAAAACTTACTAATGACTCTATTTTATTAAATTTAGTTTCAGTTATTTATTTTTATTTTTTACACTTAATTTTTGGAATTAAGGCAGAATGAAGATCGGTTCTTTGACACATGATAGCTCCCCAATCCAATCAGTCACTAGCTGTTTGGGCCAAAGAGTCGGGTCGTGCTACGGCCCATGCAAGTTACCTAGATTAAAGACACTGTCTAGGCTCCTGGTCTAAACGATAGTTGTTGTTTGGGCAAGGAGTTGGGACGTGCTTCTGGTTTAGTTTAAGGGATGCCTAAGATCTAAAGCATTTTGTAATTATAAAAAAAATACACTGAATAAAAACCCAAATAATACAAATTAGCAAGTTTAGCCGTTCGTGGGAGACCAAGCTCATATCACGAGTTGTGCTCCTTACAATTATATTTTCCTTTTAAGATATGGAGATAAAATTGAGTTAGCATTAATTGCCATTTGGTGGGTTAACATTTATGAAAACCTAAAACCATAATAACAGAACAATATTTTTGTGATCAAATATATAGCATATGGCATTACAATAACATATATAGAACATTAATTGACCCTAATAGTATTTTTTTTTTTTTTTGAAGTCCAAGGTTCAATCATTTTCATTCCAGTAAGACCCATCAAGGGTTGTTCAGTACATCCTCAAGCACAATGTCAGCCATCCGGGGGAGGGAAATCCATCTATACAACAGTTAAGTTAGCAGGAAGAGACCACTTCGTAATCTGATGTGCAGCTTCATTACCTCATGTTCGAATCCACATCGCGTCCTTTAGCAAGCCCTTATCGCATTGACTGAAAATATCCTCCAAAACATGGTAAAAAGCCCCCTTCCAAATATTCGACCCTCGATCACGCTTCTAAGGCTTTCGGAATCCCCTTCTAGTATAATAGATTGTTCTTCCTAGTTGCTGGCTTGACTAATCACAAAGTTTGCTACCCTCATTTCAGCCCACTTTGGATCCTAATTTGCTAAAATTCCAACCCTTGTAGCCCATAACTCACCCCTTTCAGTGCGAGCAATGTAGCCTAAGCCTACATGCCCCTTTTCCTTGTCTATAGCCGTATCGAAGTTTACTTTCACACACCCAGCTACCTCTTTCCATTTTGCATCTTTCTCTGAGTCCCTCTCCACCTCTGTCTGGTGCACTTTCATAAATTTAGTAAAACTTTTGCTTGTCCTTTCTGTCACCATGACAGCGTCAATAGCCCATCCCTTAAATGAAAGCTCATTCCATGCCTAACAAATACTCCATAGCCCTTAAGCACAAAGACATGTGACGTCCTATCCATATTCAGCCAACACGCCTTCAAACCAGTCCCTACTTAAGTTCCCACAAACCTTCACAACTGAAGAAATCCCCAACCCCTCCCAGACCCCCTCAGTCCAGCCACATCTCACAAAGGCATTGCCCGTGCTCTCTTCTGCCAACCCATAAATCCCACATCTGGTCTTGGCAGAGCAGGACTGAGCAAAGAGATTAACCCTTGTTGGAAGAATATAATGAACAAAGCGCCAAATAAAGTTCTTGATTCATGGGTGAATCTTTAAGCACTGCGTTTACCTCCCAAAGGTGGACCCATAGCTCAAGAAGGTGCCCAATGCCCCACCCTTACGAGTGACATAATAATCGAACGTCATTGTGTACTCACCAGAGCGCGTGAAGACCCACCTTCTCCTATCAGCAGGCCTCCCTAAGCATAAAGAAATAGAAGGGATAGCCTCTGTATCTTCAGCGTCAAACAACTCTCGAATCATCACTTCATTCCATCTGGGTCCATCTTGTTATATCAAGTCCATCACCAACCTACCCTCATCCCCACACATCGGCCAATTCTAATCTGTTTCCTATCAACCACCTATCCCCCCAAACTTTGATGGATACACCATCTTCGAATACCCATCAAACCCCTTTCTTTAGCAAGTCCCACCTACATAACAGGCTCCACCAAGTGAAGTTTGGGCTGAACCCCACCTTAGCATCAAGAATAGTGCTCCGCTTAAAGTAGCTAGCCTTAAGAACCTTAGCTACAATCGAGTTTAGATCGTTGAACACACGCCACACCTGTTGTGTGAGCATGGCATCATTAAAAGACTCTAAATTGCAATAGCCTAATCCCCTGTCATCCGTAGAATCACACAGAGCATCCACTGTAGCTAATGAATTCCTTTCCTGCTAGCATAGCCACTCCATCAAAACCTGCTGGTTAAGCTTTTAACGTCATAGCAGAAAGATTGAGGTAATTTAAAGACACTCATAGAATTGGTAGGAATAGCCTGTAGGATTGCCTTCATAAGTACTTTGCATCCAGCTCGAGATAACATTTTCTCCTTCCTGCCATTTGCCCGGGTCCAAATGCGATCTTTAAGTAACCTGAAGACCTCTTTTTTATACCGTCCAATACACATTGGCAGCCCCAAATACTTCTTGCACTCTCCCATCTCATTCATTTCTAATATCTCCAGTATTCGAGCCTTCTTTTGGTCATCCACGTTCCTACTAAAGGTTAGTTTAGAATTGTCAAAATTGAGAAGTTTCCTGGAGTAGTGTTCATATCTCTTCAGCACCATTCATTGGTTACTCGCCTCCATGTTCAAGGCTTTAAACAACATGAGGTTATCATCCGTAAAAAGGAGATGGGTAATAGGAGGGGCTGTTCTATACACTTTGATCCCACAAAGCTAACCTTCACGATTTGCTTTATTTAAGAGCTGACAGCCCTTTAGAGCAAAGGAGAAAAAGGTAAGGTAAAAGCGGATCACCCTGCCACAGTCCTCTAGTAGGGTTCACCATTGCCACAATCCTTCCATTCACCCAAAAGGAGAATGTAACCATTCTAACACTTGTCATAACAAGCCAAATCCAGCTCAACGGAAACCCCATGGCTTTCGTGATGTGCTCAACAAAACCCCACTCAACCCAGTCATATGCTTTACTCATATCTAGCTTAGCTACAGCCCATCTTTTCCTACCCATCTTTTTTTTCTTTATGAAATGGAAGCACTCGTACGCCAACAGGAAATTGTCACTAATGAGTCGCCCAGGCACCAAGGCTGATTGTCGGTCATCAATGATCCTTGGAAGAATTGACTTTAGCTAGTTTTCCGTGACTTTTGAAATCAATTTATATGTCACATTACACAAAGTGATGGGCCTCAGGTCTTTCATGGACTCTGGCTTCTTCACTACTGGGATCAATAATATCACTATATGATTAAGTTTGTTTAACATAGGGTCCATTCAGAACGTTCAAAACAATCCTATACACATCATGACCTATCACTTTCCAGTACCTCTGGAAGAACAAAGCAGTCATCCCATCCAGCCCCGGTGCTTTCGTAGGTGCCATTTACTTTAATGAAGTTTCCATCTCAGCTCTAGTAAATGGTCTCACCAGCATTTCACCATCCTCCAATGACACTCTACAACCAAGGTTAGAGAGATCTTGTTCATTTACATCAGGGCTCGATGTGGTAAAGAGGTGCTCAACACAATCAATGATAATGGCTTCGATAGATGCCCTACGCGAGCATAATTCCACACCCTTATCCCTAAGCACTTTTATCAAATTCTTTTTTCGTCTTTGTTTGACTTGAGCATGAAAGAAGGACCTGTTGCGATTGCCTTCTTTGAGGGTTGTACGATGAGTTCTTTGGGCCAAAAACATTCATTTTGGTGCTCCACCTGCATCAGCTCTTTCTTAGTCTCCCTAAGAGCCTCCAAGTTTTGTGGTGTTGGAGGGGCCTTACAATGCTCTTGAAAATTTTCCTTAAATCCTTGACCCGGGCAGGGATGGCTCCCAGAGTGGAATCCCTCTACTCCTTAAATCTAGTTCCGTATGCAATTAGTCTATCTATCCATGTATCAAAACATCCATCAGTGTCACCCCATGCATCCTTTACCACCTATTCAAAGGCGTCCTCTTTTGTCCACATTAGCTCAAATTTAGCTATCTGATATGTTTCCTCTGTTTCTTCACGATTTGGTTCTGTATCCAAAAGGACAGGGTAATGATCCGATCCTTCCCAAATAATGTTACAAACACAAGGATTTAGGAAAAGGTCCAGCCATGACTCAGTAACCAAGAACCTATCCAACCGTTCTTCAATATGGTTCTCCTCTTCGCGTCTATTACTGCACGTAAACGAGCATCCAGTAAAACCCAAGTCATGTAAGTTTCTATTATTAAGCACCTCCGAAAAATCTTGGGCCACTCTAAAATCAATGTCTTGGTCCCCCCTTTTTTTCTGATGGGTGAAGAATGACATTAAAATCACCAAAGGTGATCTAAGAAGCCAAACTAAGAGAGCTCAGATGATCCATTAGAGGCCATGTAAACTTCTTGCACAAATGATCAGACCATCCATAAATGCCTGTAATCCGTATGGGTACCTCCCCCCCCCCCCCCAATATGAGCATCTATATGATTTGCTGTATAAGAAAGTATGCTAACATCAACTCCTTCCTTCCTTAGCAGAGCTAATCCTCCAGCCCTATCTCTTGAGTTCACCACAAAACACCCAGCCATTTTACATCCAACTCTGACCTGTTCCATCTTGCTTGCATATAGCTTCGTCTCCATGAGGAAGATCACGTTGGGAGAGTGCTTCCGTACAAGCGTACGGATAGAAGCAACTACCTCGGGACTCCTGAGCCCTCGGCAGTTATAACTTAAGAGTTTCATTGTTCCCAACAAGGGTGGTCATCATCCACCCTTGCCGATTTATTAGCGGCAGACGTTTGGGCATCATTTATACATCCCCGTTTTTCCTTAACCTCCACCTCCATCAACTATAGGCTCCCTAACCCCTCATATGTCCCCTTACATTTACCCCTGCTAGTGCTTTTAGAAACACTTGAGGTCACCGAATTTGCTGTAATGATGGCCTTCCTCTGCTTCCATGAGCTTTGGTTACCCTTTGAGACATTGGATTTTGCCGTCGCTACCGGGAGCTCCACCACTTGTTTTCCTTTCCGTTGAGCATTATCTATAAGAGCATCTCCCCCGCTCTCTGCAGTGCCCTCAACATTCCCGTTAGTCCTTTCTACCTGAGTCTTAGTACTCATAATGCCCGGGTGCAAGTCTTTTTCCATAGCCATGGAGGCATAAACCCTAGATTTTGGGTTACTTGCTCTGGACGTTACCTCCGCTTTTCCTATTCCTCCATCTGTTCTATACTCTCCTGACTGCCCTTTTGTCAGTGAGTTCGCTGCCTCAAGAATGTCCCTCATAGATTTTCTAGCTGTGGGTTTAGGTCTCGCCCCTTCCCTTCCTCCTGAGTTCCCGCAACACTCTTAGATTTATGTATAGCTTTAGCCATCATTCAAGTTTCTCTCTCCTTGTTCTCAATCGTTTGATACTTATATTTTTTCTCCGGTGACCCCCTTAGCCAATCTCCATACTAGCCTTTGTACTCCTCGCCCTCCGATCTCTCACAATCGTCTTCAACATGACCAATCCTTCCACACCTATAGCAGAAATTTGGAAGTCTCATATTTAAAAGGAATCTACTTCGCCCCTGCGTCTCCAAAGGAAGTAATCGTGCCGCGCGGTAGAAGTTAATGAATGTTGACCTTTATCCTAAAAGCCAAGTATCTGCTCCATCCTGGCGTATCCATACTCCACCAAGCCACCAAACTTAGCAGCAAGAGGCCCCGCCGTTTCTTTAGGGATATGCCCAAACGGAATATCATATCCCCTTACCCAGAAGTTCACATGAATGAATTGAACCTTTGATGGCACAATACTCTCCTCCACTTCAGCCACAAGAATCAATTGTTTGTCAAAGATCCAAGGACCCCTTGGAGTACCCTAGAGTTGTCTTCTTGGGCAAAGAATTGAAAAATATATAGATTTTCACCCACTTCTTGTGCTCCGAAATTCTTTTTTAATTTCCACGCCTGTCGTAAGAAGGCAAACAATCCAGAAACCCTAAAGGGTTTCTCCATCATACCTTGCCCACAAGGGCCAGAGAAGTCACCAGCGCTTGTGTTTGAACAATCTACAATTTTCTCTTCATCCTCTTTCGATTTTAGGTCTTTCCATCTGTTCATTAGAGAAGAATCAATGGATGCCATGTCACTTTACCAAGGAAGGAGATTGGAGATCGATTCACTAAGGAACGATGGAAGTCTCTCACAACGTCAAAACCTTAGAAGAGTCGCCTCTTCTCAAAGAAAAAAAAATGAGACGCAGAGATGGTAGTTATAGAGTTGATCAAAATCTCAATTGTGCTTTGAATAAGATTTGAACCCACAACCCACTAGAATGCGATATCCATTGCCACTGCCCACTCGCATAAATAGAAATTAAGCAAATTAAAGTGACCTCTTCGATCGAGGTAAAGAGGTTGCACGAATCCTTTAATAATTAATTGGAGTTCTAATGATTCCAAGAGGAACGATACACGTAATTCTTGACGTGAAGACGAGGACGTCTTCAAAATAGTAACTTTGAAGATTAATTTTTGCTTTATTAGTTATCTAATAATAAAGTTTGATATTTGGTTGGCCATTTGTTTCGTTGCTAGAGGTCGGCAGAGCTTCATTTCAAGGTTCCTTTACACCTAACTATACGTATCCATACAACCGCACAGTTGTTATATCATATAACTAATTGTATAAAAGTATCTATACGATTAAGTTTGAAGTTATTGAAAATATTATATACCTCCTTAAAACATGCTATTGTCTATCCGAATTCGGTTTAAAGATATGATATACCTTGCACAAATATGGTAATGTCCATTTGAATTAAGCTTATTAAAACTATTGTTTAACTCACTAACACTTACGCTTGTATACCTGGGTTTGGTTCACCAGATTATTATTATTATTATTATTATTATTATTATTATTATTATTATTAGTAGTAGTAGTAGTAATAGTAAACAATAAAAGAATCTAGTTCTTTCTCTATTCATATTAATAATTTTATTTGTTTAAATGATGGCTAGACATTTGTAAATAGAAGTTTTTATAATAAGATTATACTTAACTAAAATTTTTCCCATACTCAAAACTTTTTCCACTAAACAAATAGTCAGCAAATAATATTATGTACACTTTTAGTGAACACATAAGCAATCTTAGTGAGCAAGCTTCTAGTACGCTATTTGTTTGGTGAACTACATTATGTGTTTGGTAAGTTATAGTATAACTTAAAAGAATATAAAAGAATCTGGTTGAGCTATAGTATATGTTTGGTGAGTTGTAGTATATGTTTGGTGAGTTATAGTATATGTTTTAATGAGTTGTACTCTATCTTTTGCTAAGCTATAGTATATATTTAGAGAGAAATACATCATCACAAAATTTAATTTCAAAAAAATTTAGTGAGCAAATCCACTTTATTATTCAATACTGTTAGCACATAAACATAAGTTTAGTAAGCAAACTTATGGAATGATATATGTTTAGTGAACCATCTCACATATTTTTTTTTTAGGTATAAGATAATTTAAAAGAATTTAAAAGAACCTATGTGTTGTAGTATATGTTTAGTGAATTATAATATAAGCTTAGTGAGCTGTACTCTTATCTTTTGTTGAATTACAGTATAAATTTAGCATGCAATATGTCATCATAAATTAGTTAGCACAAATACATTTTATTGTTCATATCCTAAGCTTATTAAACAGTTTCAATGAGCAAACTTCTAGTGATTTGTTATATAGGTCGTGTTCAGTAACAACCTTTTGAATAGCGTTTAAGGTTTTCACCAAGTAGTGTTTATCATTTTAAGGAGCATTTCTGAAAAGATAACAGTATGGCGTTCAAAAATAGTGTTCTACATTTTTTTGCAAAAAAATATCCGCTGGAAATTTTATTCTTAAAAATTATTTATATCTTTTTTTGTCAATTTACATTAATCAGCTAACCCAACAGTTAAATTTATCAAACATATTTGTTCCTCATCTGAATAGCTATCTGTTAACAATCAAATTTGAAACACTATCTATTATTTAAACCGCTATCTGCTACCTAAACTACTATTCATTGCTCAAGCAACTAAATTTGCCAAACAAGGCCTTAGTAAGTCATACTCTATGGTTTGGTGAGCAATGTGTTTATTGACCAATAATTTATGTAATCTTCTAAATAGTTATGATATATCCTTTGGTGAACTCAAATTTAGTATTGCTAAGTTTAAATAAAAATTATGTCAAAATAATTTAAAAATTGCTTGCTATAGTATATTGCTCATTTCCTAGAAAAAAATAAAAAGGAAGGCAAAATAGATTTAAAAAATTGAGGGAAGTGATTTAAAAAACTGGAAATAAAGACAAAAAGGAGAAATAATTTCTTTTCCCTTAATATGGAGTTTGTTTCAAGTTGGATTCAAAGTGATGATACAAGGGATGCTTAGGAGACATGTATACGTGTATGTCTATAAGTATAAATATGTCTTTCTCTCTCTCTATATGAGTGTGCGGATAGGTAGGTGAATACATACATACATATAGATATAGAAAACAAACTCAATAAAAATAATATTACAAATTAGAAAAAGTTGAAAAACTATAGGTGTAGTTGAATAAAATATATAAAGCGGAGAGATAACTCAATTAAATGATTGGTGAAAAACTGAAGATGGACAGAATGGCTTAGAAAAAAAGATACACATTTGGTCTAGGAGATCCAAATCCCTAACCACGCACATGAACAAAGAGCCCTAGCACTATGCCTTTGCCCCTTAACTCTAACCCATCTGAGCAAATTTATATCTAAAGCAGTGCGCCCTGGGAAGTGTGTGGCCCTAATGTACAGGGCATGCGGACATTGCTCATATCTGTCCGACTGTATCTTATTATTTGGCATGCACATATGTATATAAATGTATATCCCCACACACACACACATATATATATATATATATATATATATATATGTCCAATACTCCAAAAATTTCACCACTAGGTAGGGGATATGATATAGCAACATTGCCATTGAATTGTAAAATTACAGAGAGACCGGTTCTAATTAACCATAGATTTAAAAACCATAGACTATCCATTACTCCACAGAAATGGAGTAGAGAAAGTTTAAAGAGTCATTTTGTTTTAGGCCGTACAAACTAGATGAAAAAAATAATCCAAACTTGCGCTTTTCAGCTGTATAGACTTTGGAGAACACATACACACACATACACACACACACACACACATAGTGTGGGCTCGCTTTCGCAGGGTATGAGAAGTCCAGCTATAGGCAGCTTTTACCCCTATACACCTGACTTTACATAGAGACACTGTTTCCAATAGACCCACATAAAAATTTTAAGAAGATGTTTAGATGTTAAAAATCAGTTGGTAAAATAATTTAGCAAACACAAGACTTAATTACTTAAAATAACATGAGTTAACATGAACAATCGATGAGGGATAAGAGTTTTATGTACCTTGAGTAGCAAGCGACGACATACTACTAATATGGCCAGTAACAGTCTAAACTCAAACAATCGAAGGTGGGGAGGGGGGTAGCACAATTGCAAAGAGGGTACAACTCAAGTAGTCAGAGGCGTGATAATAACACTCCTGCTAAGATCAATCTACGAGCCGACAAAATTGCATCACACACAGGAAAGAATAATAACCAGTACAACACAACAACAATCACTACTCAAACAACAGCCAAAGGAAGGACTAGAAGCACGTTGCCTATAATCTGCAAGCTTAATTTTATATCTAAACCGACTTCTTTCCTGAGCCATATTCTCCGTCCAAACCTACAAACTTCAAATCATTTATAATAACTGTGTTCCAACTCTTCTTTACTTCTTCTCTACCTCTTCTACACCTCGGAAGGCTAATCTCTAGGGCTGGCCAAAATTCAGGTACAGGTCGAGTCGAGTTCGGACAAATCGGACGTTCGCACAAAAAACTTCATACGTAGACTCTGTTCGTATTATAAATCAGACACTCAGGTCAGACCCGGACCTGGACCCGGTTGTCTGATGTCCAGACCCAGTTGTCTGAATGTCTGAATTTGTGACATGATTTTAGGACTTTCCGACCAAAATTTTGAGTCACTGAACCTAAACTCGATTTTTTAATGTCTAAACCCGGTTGTCCGAGTTTATTTTTATAAAATTTTCTAAAGAATTTGGACTAAAATTACAGATAAACGTACTTGTCTGATATTCAAAACCGGCTGTCCGATTATTCGAATTTGTCTGAACTCGAATTGGTTCAAAAATCCGGACAACCCGAACCCAAAGCTCCAAACCCAAACCCAAACCCGACTCGGATTTAAATTCGGACATGACCGGTGGTCCAAATTTTAAATTCGAACATAAATTTGGTGACCATACCCGATTTTTCGGGGTCGGATAAATTCGGATAATCAGGTCGGACAGATTTTTGCCAGCCCTACTAATCTCCCACACCTCCTAATTGGTGCATTCTCACTCTTCCTCTTAACATGACCAAACCATCTTAATCTAATCTCCATTATCTTATCTTCTATGGCTGCAACTCCTGCTTTCTCTCTAAGCACTTCATTCCTAATTCTATCCAATCTCGTATATCCACACATCCATCGAATTATCCTCATCTTTACTGCCATCAACCTCTAGACTTGAGGCTTCATGATTGGTGAACATTCGGAACCATATAACAAAGCTGGCTTAACTACTATACAATAAACTATCTCTTTCAATCCCACATTAGTTTGCTTAACACACAATACTTCGGAAGCACTCCTTCATTTTTGCCATCCCACTCTAGTACGTTGGTTAATATCTTCACCAATATCTCCTTCATACTCAATGGTCAAGCCCTAAATAGCTGAACTTCACGACCCCTGGTATTGCCCACACCAACCATGGTGACTTCTTCCCTACCCACTTCGTCACTACTAAAACCACATTTTAAGCATTTAATCTTTGATTTGCTCAGTCTAAATCCCGATATTCTAAGGTATATACACAGACACACAAACTCACACACATCTCTCCCCCCCCCCTCTCTCTCCCTATATATATATCAAAACAAAACAAAATCTACTAAACTTTTGGCACATGTCAGTCTCACAAATTTGGTAAAATAATTATATCTTTATTTCTAAAAACATAAGTTAGTCCCCACCATAGTTAATATGATTCCATAAGAAAAACATTAAAAAGAATTCAATACCATAAATCTTGAGCTATTAAGTGTGAAAGATTTAATTCCAGAAAAATAAGATGTATTCCAATCATGATATTTATGATTCATATATATAATAGTATATATATCGATATATATATCTATATATATATATAATATATATAATTATTTATATAATATATATATATCTAATATATTATATCTATATATATATATATATATATATATCTATATATGTATATGGTTATCTAATATATATATACTCTATATATATATTATATATATATATATATATATTATATATATAGATATATATGTATATCACATATATAATATAATATCGTATATATATAGATATATGTGTGTGTGCGTGCGCGCACGTGTATATATATATATATATATATATCTATGGGTGTGTGGGTGTGTATATACATATATATTTGTAATTGTTATGTTATGTACCTTATATGTATGTGGTGTGTGTATATATATATATATATATCTATATATATATCTATATATAATATATATATATATATTATCTATCTCTAATCGTCCTCTATCTCATACTTATCTATATATTATGTGTCTCTATCTATCTCTATCATCTATCTATCTATATACTCTATATATATATACATACTCTACAATATCTATATATGTAGGTGTGTGTGTATATATATCTATGTATGTAGTGATCATAGACATACCTGATTAAATATCAGCTTATTTTTCTGGAATACAATCTTTCATATAATACTCAAGATTTATGGAAATGCATATATATATATATATATATATATATATATATATATATATATATATGGAAGAGTTCATGTGTGAACTTCCCTTTAGGTGTGAACTTTCCTTTAAATGTGAACTTTTAATCTTAACCCTTTAATTTCAGATGGATGGCTATGATTAAAAGAGATTTTTAAAATTGAAAAAAAAAAACAAATCAGCCAAAGGGGTGGGGATACCTTGCACGCAGCCCTCATTTCCCAATCTTCATTTTCTCTCTCTAAAAATTCAGACCCCTCTTCCCTCTCATCTTCATCTTCTCTCTCTAAAAACTCAGACCCTCTTCCCTCTCATCTTCATCTTCTCGGTCTGAGTTTCATCTTCATTTTCTCTGAGTTTTCCCTCTCAATCTCCTCCCTCCTCTGCGTTCGTGACCTTGTTCGTCACCCTCTGCGTTCACACCTCTCTCTCAAAACCTAGGCTCCCTCTGCTCATTCCCTCTCATCTCGCCGGCCGGTATCCTGCGTTTCAACGGCGATGGGAGACACAGTGGCCGGAAATGGAGCTCCCTCACCTTCGCCGGAGACAAATTCGCCGGAAAATTCAGGTGAGGTGTTCGTGTTTTTTTTTCCCTCAAAATAATTCGAAGGGTCCAAGTTGTGCCAAACTAGTTCTCCGGATAAATCATATATGTGGATTTTTTTAATTTATGAAAATTTCTTCTTTTAACTGTCTGGGCTTGATATTGCGAACTTGGACTGATGAAATTCATGCCCTTACTGACCAAATTGGGGCAAATAGAATCTTGTTGGTTGATGAAATTCATGCCCTTATTGTGTGGTTGGTGGTCCTCTATGGGAGGAGTAGAAGATAGATAAAAATTTGGGGAAAGTTGAGTCTTCTGATGGAGTTTGTCCGAGATTATGTTTTTACTTGGCCATCTGCCAATTTGAGGTTGTTGTATAATCCAACTTTTAATGAGCTGTTGAATTTCACAATGAAGGGAAAAGACAATTACCCTTCAAGGATTAATTGCTCACCTAGATTAATTGTTATTCCGCTGAGGTTGTTCTTTGTTAGCAAAGATTATTCAGATTCCAACATTTCTTTTGATCAAAACTGGTTGGCAGAATAGCTGGAAATGTTCAACGAGCTATAGAAGTCCATTTCTGGAAAGATTATATAGGAGGAAGTTAGAAAGCTTAAACTGTCTGCTTTAAATTTCCTTAGCTTTACTGTGCAATTGAAAATTCTGCTTTTTTTGTTTTGTCTATGCAGGCACTTACTAGATGACTATTTTGGCTTTTTGGGTGATGGCTTCTCTCACATTCTGAAGGCCAATCCAGATCCAAAACCAAGTATGAAGAACGTTTTTGATGATACATCAAAGGCAGCAGCGCTTATTACAACAGTTTTTTTTTCTATTTTCTGAAACAGTTTCAACTAACTTACCAATGTACGCTTAATTTCTTTCAAGTTCTTTCAGTTAGGGATGTCAACGTTGGTTTGTGTAACGCATTCAACTTGTTCAGAAGCTTATTAGCTCAATGGTAGAGCAACATGTGATAGTGCATGGAGATGTGGGTTCAAATCTCACATGGGCTTGTTATGAGTATATTGGTCAGAATGCACTACAATTTGTGCACGAATTACAAATTAACAATGCAAAGTTGTCTTCATCAATTTTAGCAGGTGTTTTCTCTTTCTTTGTTTTTTTTTTTTTGTGGGTGGAGCTTGTGTGTAGCTTATGGGGCTGGAGTGGAGTGCCCTCCTAGATGGGAAAAAGTTAGGAAACATTGCTATAGAGGTAGAAAAATCTTGCTATAGAGGCTGCAGAAATGCTACAATAACTTGGTGGAGCTAGTGTGTAACTCAATGGTAGAAAAGTCTTGCTATAGAGGCTGCAGAAATGGTCTTTCAACTGCAGCCCTAGAAGATAGAAAACACATTGCTACAATAACTTGAAAGGTATGGCGTACGAACAACTGTTGTCCAACTTCAATATTCATAAAAGGAGACAGAGTCAAATACATAGTACAACTTCAATATTCATAAAATGCAAAGTACATATTTCCATAATGAGATACGTAGTACAACTTCAATATTCATAAAATCAAACATTCATAAATCATTGTGTACACTGCCAACACTCATATTACAACATTACAAAGTCCTCTAATTAGGCACAGTTTACATTGTCAAGATCATGCAACTTTGACTGCTCCTCCTCAACCAAACTCACCAACCTGAAACACATATTATCTCGAATTAGTATTTGGAATTAAAAAAAAATAACATATAGTATATAAGAAAAAGGAGTGATGATTTTTACCGTAAATTAAGAAGAAAGCTTTGAAGGATAATTACGACTGTCATGGTAACTTTGTTGCCCACAAGCTTTACAAAGTCTTTGTCTTTTTTGTTGTTGTTCCATTGATTTCTCTTTCCCTCCCTTAAGACATTTACCGCTTCCTTTGGTATGACATTGTTTTGGAGGGAGAATATCAATTCGCTCGGGAACACTTGATCCAATGAATGATTCAAACTCACTTATTTTGCTCTCGCTTGTACCACCATCGAACTCCTTCAATTCTTTAACAACATTTTGAATTATTTTCCCAACAAGAGTGAGTTTGTCCGGATCTCTTCCCGCAAGTCACATACATTCCAAAAACTCTACCCAATTATTTGAAATCAACTTGTCCTTATGCATCATTTGAGAACACCCTTCTAAAAGAGTACTATTCACATTAAAGATCGGCTTACTTGATGCCATTTTGGTCCACCTATTTAAAATGTAATAGCTTGGCAATTCACTCAAACCCTTCCCCTTCAAAACGCACAATATGTGGTGACATGGGATACCTTCACATTCAAACTTTTTACATGAGCAATGTGCCATATGATTAGATGCATTATACACAACTTGCCTTTTCACACCCGTGTTTTGGCTGTTATCCACAATACTTATCACATGCCCCTCTTCTATGACTTTCTTCTCGTCAACTTCACAATCCATGCAAGCAATCCAAAACTCACCTTGAAATTTATAAAAATTAGCATGAGTATAGATTTCACTTACATGTCTCTCCAAATCTTTGGCTGTCTTTAACTGAGGCTTTGAAGATGACGTTTCATTGTCGGACTGCAATTGAGTATGCCTCTGTAACTCCACTGCACTCTCAAATCGCATCCAAAATTCAACTAAACTCAAATGAGGATTTGTAAAATTACTAAAGAAGTGATTCTCACTTTCGGATCTTAATGTTGTCCTCAAAATTTCTCCTAAAAATAATTCCTTGAAATAAGCAGGTATCCACATATTCTGAATATCATACAATTTCGACAACCATTCATTCTTTTCCAACCCAAATTTTGTATAACAGAATGCCAAACTTGTTCAAATTCAGTTGGACTATCTGATTTATAAACACATGATTTGAATCGAGTTAGAAAGTCAGTGTTACTATTCAGAAAGTAACCAACCTTCTCGGTAAGTTTTCTCATGATATACCAAATGCAATACCTATGAGTCGTAGAGTGAAATTTTGCTTCTATCGCTACTTTCATTGCAGGATCTTGATCAGTAATAAGACATATAGGCATCTGACCCCCATTGCATCTAAAAACTTATCAAATAACCATATGAATGATTCTGCTTTTTCATCACCCAAAAATGCAGCACCAAATGTAACACATAATCTATGATTATCTAACCCAGTGAATGGTGCAAATATCATTTTATACCTATTAGTATCATACGTTGTATCAAAAGAGACAACATCCCCATAGATTGCATAGTTCAATCTAGCAAGATCATTTGCCCAAAACACATGTTTCAGTGTACCATCACTTTCTAACTCATATGCAAAATAAAAAGATGGATTAACCTCTTTTTTCCTCTTAAAATTCTCAATAAACATTTGTGCATCAGAGTCCTTGATAAATGCCTTCAAGTCCCTTTGAAAGTTTTTCAAATCTTGCTTACTACACCCAACATTTTGGAAACCACACATTTGCTCCTTGATGATGCGATGAGGCTTAGAAGGACCGATATTAGCATGAGTAAGTGACTTAAACAAAGTCTGATGCACACAATTCACACCCCTATTAGAATTGAGCATATGACGCTTCCTAGGAGTGCTAAATACGTGTATGCCCTTCATGAAATTTGAAAATTTCATATTTTCCATCTTTGGTCCTCCTAAAACCAACCATTGCATTACAACCCTCTCTAGTCAACTTTGTTTTACGATTGGAGTTCACATTAGTTTGGGTTCGTTTGAAACCTTGTTTAGAGCAAACAAAATACCTATACTTTTGTACACCTTCTTTACTCTTCTTGAAAGATGATTTACGAACACTAAACCCTGCATAATGAGCATAAGATTTGTAGAATTTCTCACATTCTTCCAAGTTGGCAAACTATAATCCTTGTGTTGGTTTCAACTCCTCTTCGCACAAAGGTAGCCACTCTTTGATAACATGCGTAGGACTTTTGCATTCTTCATAAGTTGAACCGTTGTTATCACCTACAACAATAACGAAATTAATAATTAATGAATGTCACCAACTTAGATAGATTAAACCTACAACAATAATGAAATTAAGAATCAGCCACAAGAGGCTCAAGATACATTCATCCACACACATCAAATTCATCCTACCCAATTAAGATTCAACTTTTGCTAGAATTCTCAACTCCAACTTTCCTGACCATTTAGTACTCAAGAGCATAGACAAACTCAAAAACATAATTACTCTCAACATATATGATTTATATGAATTTCATCAGTCCAAGTTCACAATATCAAGTCCAGACAGTTAAAAGAAGAAATTTTCATAAATTAAAAAAAGCCACATATATGATTTATCCGGGGAACTAGTTTGGCACAACTTGGACCCTTTGAATTATTTTGAGGAAAAAAATACACGAACACCTCACCTGAATTTTCCGGCGAATTTGTCTCCGGCGAAGGTGAGGGAGCTCCATTTTCGGCCACTGTGTCTCCCATCGCCGTTGAAACGCAGGATACCGGCCGGTGAGATGAGAGGGAACGAGCAGAAGGAGCCTGGATTTTGTGAGAGAGGTGCGAATGCAGAGGGTCACGAACAAGGTCACGAACGCAGAGGAGAGAGGAGATTGAGAGGGAAAACTCAGAGAAAATGAAGATGAAACTCAGACCGAGAAGATGAAGATGAGAGGGAAGAGGGTCTGAGTTTTCAGAGAGAGAAGATGAAGATGAGAGGGAAGAGGGGTCTGAATTTTTAGAGAGGGAAAATGAAGATTGGGAAATGAGGGCTGCGTGCAAGGTATCCCACACCCCTTTGGCTGATTTCTTTTTTTGTTCAATTTTAAAAATCTCTTTTAATCATAGCCATCCATCTGAAATTAAAGGATTAAAATTAAAAGTTCACATTTAAAGGAAAGTTCACACCTAAAGGGAAGTTCACACATGAACCCTTATATATATATATATATATATATATATATATATATATATATATATATATATATATATATATATATATATATATATATATATATATATGTATGTATGTACACACACAAACCCTCCTAATTCTTCTCTTGTATTTCATGTAATGAGGTTAATCAATCTTTTCTTGAAACCCGCTCCCATTGCCCCCTGGCCCTAAAAACCAAAAGATCTCCAACTATTCGAAGTGATTTTGTTCTTTAACTCTTTGAGCGTTAATACTTTTGTATTGTTTTTCCTTTTTGTGTTGTTTGCTAATTATTGTTGGTGCAATATGTTTGGGTTAATAGATTTTGTGACTTTTATCATTTTGATAATTAAAAGTCTATATAAAATTATATCTTGCAGAATCTCATAGATTGCGCAGGCTGCAGTGGCGGATCCAGACATTTGGAATAGGGGTGTCTATAAAATAACATTGTTACTAATGTACACTATTTTTTTTTTAGAGGTGTCCATTAATCAATATTGTTACTAAATTAACCATTTTTTAAATAGAATTTTTTTTTTTTTGGGGCTAGACACCCCTAACTATAACATGGATCCGCCCATGGCATAGAGTTTATGTACACCAACTTGCTCCATCAATATTCATGCATGATCCTTCTCTTAGGTAATGGTATAACCCTAATCTTTCTCCCCTATATAGTGTATATGTAGTTTTTCTAAAATTTTTATTCTTCTCATCTAGTCATGGATTCTCATCCAAATACATCATTTTTTTCATTTTATATATGTTAATTTTTCTCTTTATGATTGATATATTTTGGGAAATGAATTTAATACTCTTAAATGTATGTTGGGGTTTTGTGATATTTATAATTTATTTTAGTTGTAATTATGTTATAATATATTCTATGGTAGCCTTATTTGTTGTAATAGAAAAAAACGACGATAATCAATTATTTGTTACATGTCCATGTAGATTTATTTGTTGTATCATATATAGTCTAGAAAAAAAAAATTGACATATTACATACGTGTACACACACATGCACACACATATAAGCGCATATACACATGCACACAAGCGTGCAAAACCATATGAAATAAAGGAAGCCTCCCAAACTAGTAACGCATGTCATCCTCACAAATTTTCTAAAATAGTCAGTAACTTAGTTTTTTTTGTCCTTTTCAAAAAACACAAGTGAATTCCTACCATAATTAATGTCATTTCAAAACTAAGGAAAATAGAAACAATGTTCTGTATCATAAATAAGGATCTATTAGCTATATAAGATTTTCTTTGCACAGAAGGACTGTAAATTATGATCTTATGATTCACGGTTTACAATTCATTTTTTTATACCTCTATATCTATCTATATTTTCATTGTACATGTATTCTACTACAGACAAATACTAAAAAAGTATCACCTGCGTCAAACTGGTGAATACTAATTTGATATAATTAAAGAATCTTTGTTAAAAAAAGAGAGAATTTCAAATGAAATTTTTGCCCTTCTATTTCAGTAGGTGAAGGTTCCATCACATTGGATCCTAGGACAGCCTAATAAAGTATATAGTATGCGCAGCTGGAAACAAAGAAATATCAAGAAAGGATAAGGTTTTTGCATGATCAAGACGTGGATTAATGTCTGCCATCTCCTGTTTAGTATGTATTATAGTATTACCCCCAAATTTACATTCTCAATAACTTTGTAATTTGTTATTAATTAATTCACATCAACGAATTTAGGAACTTATGTCAAACAAGGGCAGCCAAAAACAAAAAGGTAATGTCTATATTATACTCTTAAAAGTACATATTCCCGCAAGTCACATAAGCGCCAACATATTTAAGATTTCCTATACGACAAAAACGCAAGGAAAAAATTTAGATATATGGCAAATGACAATACACTCTTAAGTGTACAATACATATCAATGTAAAAAGCTACCATCTAAGGCAGTGGCGAAGTCAAAAATTTGAAGGAGGGGTGTCGAAAATAAGTTGGTAATTGTGGTTCAGTGATATCATTTCCACCTTCTTCACTCAATAGTAAGTTTTCAAATTAGAACTAGAAGGGAATGATGATTCTTTAATTATTTTTTGAAACATCTATGTATTTTGAATTAGAATTCAAATTAATCCATAAATTAAACAACTTTATAATTAAAATTTGCAAATTAAACTCATAAATTAAAACTAAAAAAAGAAATTAACATCAAGTTAAAAGATTAATCAACAAGTGAAACTACTAGGATCAATTAAAGTATTATTTTTTGAAATATTTATATGCTTTACCTAGAATTAAAATTAAACCCACAAATTAAACAAATTTAGAATTGAAATTCACAAATTAAACTCATACATAAACTTAAAAAACAAATTGATTTACAAATTAAGGATTGAATAACAATTTGAAGTCAATCAAAGTACTAACTAAATTATAATTAATAGACTTTGAAATTCAAATTGAAGAGAAGCTAGTGACTAAAAAATAAAGAAAAAATCAAACAAATGTCAGCAGCAGGATTCAAACCAGCAAGATAACGAACCTCAAAGCAACAATGCAGGCACCCCAACAGCCAGGCGACAAAGATCCTTAATGATCTTCTATGCCACAAATTTACTTTAGCTAATCTTTAAGGATTCCGGCAGCACACTGATTGTTTTAGGTTTCAGTTGACCCTATAGACGCCACGCTCCCTTGCCCCCTATCTAAGGCAACCCCACCGCCTCCCATGGCAGTATACCGGTAACAACAAAATACTACATTTCATGAATTAAGTATACGTCTCACGAATACTTTGTGGTTTCTAACAAACATTTAACGTTTTTAATCTTTCTTGAGCCTAAGCAAATTTTTTTAAAGACTAAAATTAATAAAAATATGACCATTACACATGCATTTGAGCATACACACACACACACACATATATATATATATATATATATATATAT